>VUQH01016236.1:2688-45062 GCA_015106775.1 Etroplus canarensis | reverse complement strand
AGAGAACATTTGGTGCATCATTAAAGGAAAAATACGTCAAAGACGACCACGAACTCTTCAACAGCTGGAAACCTATATCAGGTGAGAATGGGACTGAATTTCAACACCAAAACTTCAGAAACTCATAACCTCGATGCCCAGACGTCTTCAAACTGTTTTGAAAAGAAGAGGAGATGCTACACCATGGTAAACATGCCCCTGTCCCAACTATTGTGAGACCTGTAGCAAGCATCGAATTTCAAATGAGCTCATTTTGTGCATAAAATTGTGATATTTCTCAGTTTAAACATTTGCTATGTTATTTATGTTCTGTTGTGAATAAAATATTGGCTCATGTGATTTGAAAGTCTTTTGGTTTTCATTTTGTTCAAATTTCAAGAACGTCCCAACTTTTCTGGAATTCGGGTTGTAGCGTAGTGATATTATATTAAATTATTATATATATTTTATTATTATAAACCTAAGCTTTAAAAACCCATTTTGCTAAAACAGCCAATTTAATGTATTTTACATAGAGAAGGGAAAACTATATGATAATACAACTAATTAGTGATATTATATTTTAAAGTCCTGGATGTTAGAGAGAAATTGAGATTGATATCTCTTACAATGTTTACAAATAAGTAGCCAGTTTCACTAATGGGTCATTATCAGGGATGGGCGATACCAATTTCCATCAATACAGATATGCCCCCTAAAGGAACTTCACAAGGGCAATATCAAATTTGAATAAAGTCATGAACATAAATGCTCAAAATTATTGCTTATATAATCATAATGAAATAGATCTATAAATGAATTCAATAAAAATTAGATGAATCATGTTTTCTTTTTTAAATTCTACTAAAAATAATTAGACTTCAAATAAATACATAATTATGACATTTAAATAATTAAAATAATAAAAGATCAACACACTGATCCTTCATTAAGCAAGTAAAATATCATAACACAAAAACATACTCATCAACACTAGCAGCATCATCCTCAACATCAGCAGCAATAACATTATCATCAACAACAAAATGCAAAAACATCATTAAGGAAGAAGAAGAAGAAGAAGAAGAACATACATTATAACATTACTAATGTTGATATTAATGATCATTTCATTGTTTGTTACCAGTCCAGAAAAAAAACATTTACTAATACTTAAGTATCAGTTTACAGTTTAAAAATGACAGTTATTTTGAGTTGATTTGTTTTACTCTGACAGGGCTGCTCAAATTCTGTTCAGAATTTTTATGGACAGAATTTCAAGGCTTCGCCAGTGGGCGAAGGTTGTCAGATTTGATGATCTCGGGATCTCGTTTCTGATGGTTCGCTGGTGGTTCTGCTGGCTTCACTGAATGACGACCAGCGTTGCAATTGAGTGTGATGGGGCTGGGATGAGAATTAGCACCTCCAATCTTAGGCCGTGGTTAACAACTGGAAGAGGGTGACATGCCCACTTCAGACTGGAAATGAGTCGCTGCCCTAATTGGCAGAGTCATCTCAGGGTATCTCAGGGTCCTGTTCACAAGTGAAGGCAGGAGGGAGCAGGAGATTGATAATGCAGTGTTTGCAGTAATGTGGATGCTGTGCGAAGCTGAGAGGGAAACCAAAGCTGCTGATCTACCAGATCTATGTTCCTACCCTCACTTATGGTCGTGAGATTTGGGCAGCGATCAAAAGAATGAGCTCATGCATGCAAGTGGTGAAAATTAGCTCCCTCTGTAGAGCGTCAGGGCTCCCCCTTTGGGTTCAGTCTTTTGGGCGGGGCTCAGAGTAGAACCACTTATGCTCAACATCAAAAGGAGCCAGTTGAGTTGGTTTGGATCGTTGCTTCCTATGCATCCAGGAGGTGCGCCTCCAGGAGGTGCTTCAGGCATGTCCAACTGCAAGGAGGGCCCAGGGCAGACACAGGAAAGATTACATCCCTAATGGCTGGCAGGGGAACCCCCAGAAGAGCTGGAGAAAGTGGCCAGGGAGAGGGAGGTCTGGGCATCTCTGTTTAGACTCTACTGGATAAGTGGAAGAAAAGGGATGGCTGTATGATTATTTTAAGTATGCTGATATAAACTTCAGCCCCTTGTGAGACACACACAACCCTCTTCTGGCAAGTCTAATGCATTTTACGGAGTGTTATTCATACACTGACAACTTGTGAGATAATTTTGTGAGGTATAAATGACTGAAATCAAATCTTTGTTTAATATATTTTCAGCTTTCCCTAACCGAACTGAACCCACAGGGGAAAACACTGGAAATCTGTGAATGCATTTACATATGATGACATTATTTGTAGTCTCCAATGCCCTTCTGACAACGGCATATGTATTTTAAAAGAACAGCCATTTGGTGTGCTTTTTTCCCCACTTACAGGTATGCACAAAGCATGTGTCTATTTATGTCTCTCTGCATTATACCGTGTGTGTTTTTCTCTCTGCTTCTCTGTACATTTGAACCCAGCAGGTGTTTAAAACCAGTGGTAATGCACGCAGCAGTCTGTGCTTCTTTTGTTTCATCCCCTTATGAAATTGAGAGGTTAACATATCAAACAACTGCAAAGACTCTTGGCTTTTGTGTGTGAAAGGCAGGGTGTGATGTCGATCTGTAGGAGTCGTGTTGGTCAGCCAGCACACACCAACTCACAATACACACCATGTGCCCGACAGGCAAGTGTTCCCTGCTGCGCAGGCTGTTGCCTCCTGACTGTTTCCATCACAGAGCCACAGGCCTGTTTCTGCCCTGCTGCTCTGTCCACACTAAGCTGCCTGCCTCTCTGATGTTGTGGACTACAGAGAAGAAGTCCCGCAAACCCCCACACACTCATACGCACACCCTGTACCCCCACCCAGTGTCTCATCAGCAACTAATCTAACCCAAGTCCAACAGAAATAGAGGTGAGAATTAAGCAGCCCCTGTGTGTCTGAACGTGAACTGCCTGACACATCTTTTTTGTTGTTGTTTTATTTTCTCATTTCTGTCACATGAAAATTGATAAGAGTGAATATTCCACACTGTTTTGTTCTTCTGCAGCCTGATTCAGCCAGATGAGACCCTTCACTCTTCTGTGCTGGAGTCTGAGGTGATGTAAAGATTGACTGGATAAACACTGGCAACCCTGGTTAATGCTGAAGCGATTTGTTCACTCAGTTTCTGTTTTTTATAGATTTTGGCATAAAGTGTCAAACAACACAAAATAAATTCTTTCTGTGAGGTTTTATGTTGAAATTGACAACTGCATGTTGGGACCTTAATCCCCCCCCAACCCTTGCTTTCAGGCTCATTTGTCATAAAAACTGTGTATTGACAAGTGCAGCAATAGCCATAATATTTAAAAATATTTAAAAAAAGTAGTGACACTGTGCCAATCATATGCATATGTAGATATTGAGAATAATTGTGCAATTACAGTTTTCATATTCATTTATATACTTATATTAAGACTCCATGAACTTGTACTGTGAGTAATAAATTTCCATTATAATTTCCACATTAATTTCCATTTAACAAAGTTAGGGGTCAGTTTAACTCACAAATTGGTCTTATTTCTACAGGATCATAATCAGTATTGCTTCAAGAGCCCCACTGGAACTTACCAATTGCGGTGTTATGACAAGTCATTTCCTAAAAAGGTCTATTTTAATGCAAAATGTGATTTGTCCTAGGCGCTAACGAATCATTCTGAGTGCCTAAACTCAATCAAAACTCAAATCCATTCTTTTATTTAACCAAAACTTCAGTGAGATAGTAGCTTATCGGGCTTGCGATTCATCACAGGTTATTACACTGCAAAGTAGAGAAAGAAAATAAGTTTTCTTGTCATTGGTTGGCTGTATTGCACAAACTAATGAGAATTTCAATCCACTGAGAAGTCAAGGAGGCTCCACATCACTCACCTGGACCTAGGTTCTGACCGGTCCAGGTGAGGACACAGGCCCCTGTCCTCATGAGAGGGTTGCATCAGGAAGGACATTTGTTGTAAAATCGGTGCCAAATTACCCATGTGGATTCAACCGCTGTGGTGACACCTTGGTAAAATACAAAGGAACAGCTGAAGATGCATTTATGTCACAAAACCCAAATTGTGGCATTTTAGGGAGAAATGGCAAAGGAGGACACGCAACACATTACAACCCAGACCAAAATTCTTTGGAGTAGGGATTCTTGTGAAAATGGAAAAGTGCCTGTACTGATCTTTAACTTGATCTTGAGGACAATTTAAGTGAAGACCCACTGGGTGATCATTGTGTGTATGATTGATTACATTTTGACCAATATTGTAGAAGGAGCAGTGATTCTTGTGAATTGTGGACGGACTGATGCTTCGCCGTCACATTAGGTTATTGGCACTTTGACTGGAAGAGGTAAGAATAAGTCCACAGTCTAAAAATGATAATTCCACATTACTTTAGGTTTCACCTGGAACTCAAACCCTGGGCCTTGTGGGTGAAATTCCTGTCTTTGATCCTTTCTTGTCCCCCAAGCTCATCTTTATTTGACATGAGGTTTCTTTTTTTTTTCTTGTTTTTTTAAACCTAAAAACCTCAGAAACACTCTTTCTAACTAGAAACTTACTCTGGACAGCATTACTCTGGCCTCCAGTGACACCACGAGGAATTGTAAAGTCAGCTTGGACCAGGATATGTGCTTTAATGCTCACATTAAACAAATACGTAGGACTGCCTTTTATTACCTCTGCAATATCACTAAAATTAGAAACATTCTGTCTCAGAGTGATGCTGAAAAACTAGCTCATGCATTCAATACTTCTAGACTTGATTATTGCAATTCATTACTGCCTGGCTGTTCTAAAATCTCCCTAAAAAGCCTTCAGTTGATCCAAAATGCTGCAGTGAGAGTACTGACAGGGACTAGAGAGAGAGATCATATTTCCTCTACATTGGCTTTTCTTCATTGGCTCCTTGTAAAATCCAGAATTGAACTTAAAATCCTTCTACTCACTTGCAAAGTCTTAAACCATCAGGCCCCATTCTCTCTTAAAGACCTCATTGTACCATATTTTCCCATTAGAGCACTTCCTCTCCCTCCCTAAGCCTGGTCCTGTTGGAGGCAAGGTTATTATATTTAACTAAAACTAAACTAAAACTACATGAGGAAAAATAATTTCAGTTAACTGAAATAAAAATAAAAACTAGACTTTAGGGAAAAATCAAAACTAACTAAAACAACATTGTGGGCTTAGGAAACTACCTAAAACAAAATAAAACTATACAGGAAATGTCCTTAGCTCTAGTCTTTGTCAGCTGGATTAAATTTGGTCAGTCAGTCTGTGTGATGAAGCTTTGATGCATCTGTTTATTGAGACTCAGAATGTCCACATGATTGTGACTCATTTGCCTTCACAAAGTGTTGTGTTTGTGTTGTAAATCCCCTGACAAATCCCATCCATATTATAATAATTAAGAAAACTACCACTGAAACTAATAAAAACTAAACTAAAACTAAACATTTTCAAACAATAAAAACTAAACTAAAACGATTGCCCTCCAGAAACGAACTGAAATTGAACTTAATTCAAAACAAAAACTCAAAATGAAATTAAAAAAAAAACTAATTTGAAAATACAAAACTATAATAACTGTGGTTGGAGGTCTCTTCCTGTTAAAAGGGAGTTCTTCCTTCCCACATTTGCCAAGTGCTGCTCATAGGAGATGGTCTGATTGTTGGGGTTTTCTCTCTAATACTGTAGGGTCTTTACCTTACAATGTAAAATGCCTTGAGGCGACTTTTGTTCTGAACTGGCGCCATACAAATAAAACTGAATTGAAATTTATCTCTCTACACTTCGTCCTCTCCAAGATGCGCCATACAGACAGCAATAAGAGAAAAGACAGCAAACACACAGGAAAGTGGATACATCACGACCTCAATCACTGATAAGTTTTCATGCTTGTCTGCAGCTGCAGCAGTTGATGTAACTTCCGCGATGATGAGATTAAGGGGTTTAACAGATTATAGTTAGCCCAGGAAAAAGCAGCTAGCATGTATTCCCATCTCCATTACCTCTGATTAAAAGCTAATGAGAGCAGCCAATTTTTACTCTTGCTCTGCGGAAAGTTAATGCAGAGAAAGGCCTGCTGGCGCTTATTTTCCTTAATGATAATCAGATATTAGCATTAGTAAGGTCACAGGAGCACAATTAGAAACAAGAAAGAAGTGCATTTTACACTAGATGGAGTCACAGTGTTTATTGTGGGGCTTTTTGCAGGCTTCCTTTTTCAATGACATGCAAAATTAACAGCACATACAGGAATAATTAAAGTCTAATTGCACCATTACGTGTTTGATCTGGACCATCACTCTCTTTATTCATCTATCTATTGTTCTTTTATATGCATATTATCTTCACCATCACTAATCAGATTTTGGAGAATGTTCATGAAATTATGTTCCTCATTAAAGTGATTAGCATTTTTATTATTGCACTGCAAAAGTTTGTTATTTTATATCATAAGTCACATGCAGGGCTGTTCTGATAAAATATTATAACAACGAGAGCATAATTGAACAAAAAAAAACCAAAACAAAATAAAGTGGCCTGAAAAAGAAAAAAGGGGACTTAATATTGATCATGAGAGTGTGGAATCAGTCTAAAATAGGACTGTTCTTTCTCATTTCATTCTTGTTTGGCTCAGTTTTCTTGGAGCAGTGCTTTCGTAAGGCCTCTTCTGGCCTTGTTTCACTGCCACTCTCATTGTTTTTACACAAATTGGAAGGAAGTGCGCCAGTGTTCTTGAGGAATACTTTGAGTAGGATGCGTTGGCTGAAATGCACAAGTGCTTTGTTGTTGTGGGAAGCGGAGGATGCAGCAATCAAACCGAGAGCAAAGACAGTCCCAGAAATTTGGAATGCATTTACAAGGTGCACACTCAGGAGGGGGTGGCATTGACTCTTTGATAGCAAGGGGAATAGATGAGAGGTAGCAGTCATTTCTGACATAACAGGAAACTGACATATGACTGAAGCACGATATGAGTGTCTGGAACTATAAATACAAAGTTCATCCTCCGCTGAGGCCAATACACTGTTCTGCGGTTTTCAAAAGAGATCCGCAACACAGGTTAATGGGTTCTTCCACTGCACATGCCCAATTCAGTCTTGGTAGTATTTACATAACCTTGTTGACAACTAAAAACAGGACATAGTGTATATACAGACAGAGAGACACAGGGCAAATCTCACATAACCCACCACGGTTCTTACCTTGGCAGAGGAGTGAATTTTCTCCTTTCTTTGAGAACTACATTCAGTGATGAACTAAAAGAAGTTTGCTATACTGATGACTTAGAAACCATTCTTTAATCAAAACCCAAACTGAATAGAAAGCATTTGAATGTCAAAATCAGACACTTGTGCCCATATATCCAACATGCCTTGGAGGGCTGCAACTAAATCACACTAACTCCACCTTTGAACAGTCTGACCTATTGGGCTCCAGGCCTTTGGAGACTTTTATCACAGCCAAGAACTGGTTGTTAAGCACCTGCAGCCCTGGCCACAAAAGGTCGCTCGTCATTAAAAACTGTTTTAGATGTTTGAACAACCTTTGCTGTCATATTTCTTGGGGAGGAAAGTCCTAGTTGTAGAGCTAAGGTATAGCAACGTAAAACCTTCATTGTTCTGCTCATGGTAGACTCATTAACAATATGTGAAAGAGCCCTCGAGGTGCTTATGAGTTACCCTGAGCGCCTCTGTGAACTCCCAGACTATTAAAAGCCTTTCTCTTTGTGTGATCCTTACTGGTTGGTCGCATTTGTGAAAGTCTGGACTGTGGATTGGTGGAGTCAAAACTCCTTTACCAACCTAGTTAACATCAACAACCCCTTTTTTAAAGAATTCGGAAATAAAATTTGTTTGTGCTACGTGGTGTTTCCTTAACTTGGGTTATGATCGCACTTCAAGAAATCCACCAAAAGGGCTCACTCAAACCTGCTTGTAACACCAATGTCGATAAGACACCATGATGACAAATTTGACAAGCAATTTGCTAATATTTTCATTCCAGTTGTTTGCTGTGTTACTTCTTATTTAATTTCTTGTATTGGTGTGAAAATCAGGTGTTTTTTTTCTGCACAAATATACAAAACTTGAAAATTTGCTTTTTCCTGTAACTTCACAAGCTTAATAACACTTTCTTTCACCTCACAGTTAGGTCTATAGGTTTGTGGACAAGGACAGTTTTTATAATGTTGTCTCTGTACACAGAGTGGATTTATAATCAAACAGTCAGAATGTGATTAAAATGCAGACTTTCAGATTCCAATCAATGGGATTTGACAAAGTAATTACATTAAATGTTTAGGAATTAAAACCATTTTTATACATAGTCCCTAGTTTTCATAGAGTCCAGAGCAATGGGACCAATAAACATAATTTTAAATATAAGGGCTGTGTTTAACACTTGGATGAAATCCCAATGAATCCCTGAAGTCTAGAACCCATGAACATCACCAAATGCTGTGTTTCTTCCATTGAGATGCTCTGCCAGGCCTTTACTGCAGCTGCCTTCATTTGCTGCTTGTTTGTGGGGCTTTGCATTCAGTTTTTTCTTCAGTAACTAAAAAGCTGCTCTATTGGGTTTAGATTACAGTAGATGACTAATGTGGTGATTAAAAAATGGCTCATTTATCTGCCTTGAGGAACTCTTGAGATGCTTTTGCGGTACAGTTTTTCTCATTGTCGCACCTGATTTATGTAGCACTGTACACTTCAGATTTGATCCTGCTACTTCTGTCAGCAGTCGGATCATCAGGAATCACTAGTGACCCAGTTCCACTGGCAGCCATACATGCCCATGCCATAACTTTGCCTCCACCATGTTTGACAGATGATGTGGTATGCTTTGGATCATGAGTAGTTTCTGTCCTTCTCCATACTTTTCTCTTCCCATCATTCTGGTACAATTTCATCAAGGTTTCCCCTGTCCAAGGATTTTTTTTCTCCAGAACTGGGCGGGCTCTTTTAGATGTTTCTGGTATAATGTTATCTGGTCTTCCTGTTCTTGAGTTAACCAGTGGTTTCAATTAGAAACAGAATCAGAATACTTAATTAATCCCGGGGGGGAAAAAATAACCTTGTTGTGAATCTCTGTACCTTTCATGAAGGCCTCTTTTTGTAACATTCTCTGACAATGAAACACCGACCGAAATAATTCTATCATCAACTTTACTTGTCTTCTGTGGTCTTCCAGGCCTTTTCGTGTTGCTGAGCTGGCCAGTGCATTCCTTATTTTTAAGAATGTTCAAATTGTTATTTTGGCCACTTCTCAAGATTTCGCTATCTCCCCAACAGGCTTATATTGTTTATTTTTATTTGTTTGCTTGTTTTTTCAGCCTAATAGCCTCCTTCACTTGCATCAATATCTTTTTGGATCTCATACTGAAAGTTTCAATGAACAGCTAGCAAATACAAATTCAGCACTTGGAATCAAACCCAGCTCTTTCATGTGATTAGTTTGTTGTGAAATAATGAGGGAACAGGTCTCACCCAGCCATAAAACTGCTTGTCATTCAATTGTCCCATTACTTTTAGGCCTCTGAAAATGGGGGACTATGTATAAAAATGGCTGCAATTGCTAAAATGTTTGTGCAAATATTTTGTCAAACCTTTTGAACTACAGCTTGAAGTCTTCACTTCAATCACATTTTGACTGTTTGATTTAAAAGTCATTGTGGTGGTGTACAGAGGCGAAACAATAAATGTGTGTCATCATCTCAAAACTCATGGACCAAGCTGTATAGTCTGAAGTTCTCGTCATACTTTAATGTGTCATCACAAATAGAGTATGAAAATATGTGCTTCTTACTTCACTAATTATATACAGTATAAAGCATTCTTCAAACTAGATATGATAGATGCTTATAATCTACTTGATCTATCATAGGTACATATTTCTAATCCTCATCTATTCTTCAACTGTGCAACACAACATGCTAAAACTGCTGGGACTCCATTTCACTGACAAGCAACAAAAATATTTTTGACAATGAATTAATTACATTCATAAATCCCCTGCTGTGTGTGGCTGAACTTCTGATGTCTACAGCAAACAGTCATACATACATTAACGGTGTGTGGGTTGGCTGCTTGCAAAGTGAGCATATGAACAAAAACATCAAAACAGAATCAAACAAAAGACCAACAAAGAAAACATAAGGCAACATCCTGAAATAAATGACTCTCGTGTTTTTTCTGGAGGGTAAAGAATTACAATTGCTAACAGGGACAATTCAGCAACAACTCAGTGGCACCACTGCAAATGTTTCATGTTCATGTTAACTTGTTTTTATAGCATCTATGCTGAGAAAAAGGGGAGAATGGAAGCGCAAGCCAAAGAAAAAAAAAATATCCAAAACTCAGAACATTATGAGAGGGAGAGTCCCTCAAAGGGTTCTGCAGCCAACTATGGAGTCATATGACAATTTGGCCCACTTATGTCACAAAACTTTCACCTGTCATTTCACACTAAACTTCCCCTTCATCTGTAAGTGATGCTGTCATTTCCATTTGAGTCAAGCTGATGCAGAGGGAGATGGAAAAGAGGAAAAACAGTAGAGAGGGGAGGAGAATAAAAGAAGATGGATAGAGATGGGAAGCCACTGTCATTTTGTATATTGTAAAAGCGCAAGTTTGAGAGAGAATGGAAAGCACATGAAAGGAGTTGGTCGGCTAAAAGGAATTTTTATTAAAGGGATTTCAAACCTCCTGCCGTCCAAGTGACCAGAGGAGCAGAAGAGAACTGAAAGGGGGTCAAGCTGAGAGCCTAAGAAGTCTAAAGGACTAGCTGGTCACATATCTTGACACATTCAGTTGACTTTTCCTGAACGAGAGTTAACAAAAAACAGCCTGCCACAGAGAGAGGGGGAAAATGAGCAGCTGCATGTCTTTATAGCACAGGCACCGTCAACTCCTATAACAGCCGAAGCACAAAAAACAAAAACGCCACCGATGATTAGAATGGATCATTTTCAGGCAAGTCTACATTAGTGACAGAACAAATGGCCGTGACAGCTTTCATGGCTACGAGCTCGGAGAATCTATTTTTAAAGAGCTAGAGGGGAGGGGAAGGAAACTGTGAGCCAAAGTAAAAAATCACAATATAAATATAGATGTAATCCAAGTTGAGGAAATCGAAATTCAAATTGCAGCCTCAGCGGATACAGTGCGCATTTATCAAGTTTGGTATTAAATTTGGAATAATGATGATGGTGACAGGGGCCAATATGAACTCTGGACCTGGCGCAGGACTACACTGCATCATTTACAGACCATACAGCTAAGAGCCTCAGCACACAGTGAGAAACCTACTGGATTGGCACACAATGTCCACTCAGCAGGGAAACAGTCAGGCCCAAAACGTGTCTTTGTTGCAAATGTGGCTCAATGAATGAAATTTAATCGGGGGGCTATCCAGGCTAATGAATTCTCCTCTGTGTAATCATGTGAAGTTGAGGATATCAGTAAAAATGAGGGATGTTTGTTTAAATTCTCCAATTATGTGCAGACTCTGCCACATGAGTTTGAAAGTGTTTCTCCACCATGCAGAAGGACAGATACATGCTGTTTAAAACAAGCAAGGAGGAGGTTTACAGGAATCAGCAACTGATGCTGTGATTCTCTGGCAGTTATTTTTAGTCTGATTTTAAACTTAAGGGCTACATAAAGCCAGGCTAGCCTTTAAAAAAGATGCTGGAATTGACTTCCACTGCCCCAGTAACTCACACAAACCAAATCTGAATTATAACCATCACAAGTCGTTTTAAAAATAATAAGATCTAAAAAGCACAGAGGCATCTTATCTGTTATAACTCATCCACTTTTACTACCTGTATGTAAGTAGAGGTAGTAAAAGTGGATGAGTTTAAATACCTGGGGTTAACCATCCAAAGCAATGGACAGAGCACAAGAGAGGTGAAGAAGAGAGTGCAGGCAGGGTGGAGTGGGTGGAGACGAGTGTCAGGGGTGCTTTGTGACAGAAGGACAGCAGCAAGAGTGGATGGGGAGGTTTACAAGACAGCAGTGAGACCCGCTATGATGTATGGTTTGGAGACGGTAGAGCTGACAAAAAGACAGGAAGCAGAGCTGGAGGTGGCAGAACTGAAGATGTTGAGATGTTCACTGGGAGTGACCAGGATGGACAGGATTAGAAATGAGTCCATCAGAGGGACAGCTCAGGCTGAGAGGGTTTGGACATGTTCAGAGGAGCGACAGGGGATATATTGGACAAGGGATGTTGAAGATGGAGCTGCTAAGCAGGAGGAGAAGAGGAAGAGCACGGAGAAGGTTGATGGATGTAGTGAAGGAGGACATGCAAAGGGTTTGTGTGAGGGAGGAGGATGCAAGGAATAGATTGAGGCAGATGATTCCCTTTGGCGACCACTAACAGAAGCAGCCGGAAGAAGAAAAAGAAGAGACATCTTGTTTAAGTGCTGAAATGAAAAATACTAAGGTTTTCAAAAGTTTGAAATCTTACAAAAAAGAAAAGGTAGTGAAACAGTACAAAAAAGCACGTGGCTAGTTTACTTTATTTAGGATAGGTGTGATTAGATAATTTCTACAACCTTGTGCCAGCGTCTACGCCTGACCTACTAATCCTCACCCAAAATAACTCACTTCCTAGCCATTTTAAAAATTAGCCTTAATTTAACCAGCTCTAAAGTGTCAGCATTGGCTGTCACTTTTATTAACACTTTCATTATCGAAGAAGAACCAGTGAAGTATAGTGTCATGAGTGTGAATTTGTTGGGATGTGTGGTTCTGATATTTGGACCAAACTAGAATGTAGATGTAGTAGTTCATCCAGCTCACAATCCATGGCAGTTCACGGGTTATTGCACTGTGTGGAGTACAAAAGGAAAGTGAAAATCCACTGAGAAATCAAAGAGGCTCACAGTCAGTCACATCCAGGACAACATCCCTGGCTTTTAATCTAGCTTAAACACATTAATATGCCATGAGTAAACCTAATGACAGAGGCCAGAGGGGCACACGCAAACACTTGATTTATGAACATTACAATTCAGACCAGTGAAAACACTCAGTAGTAGCAATTTATGTGAAAATGGTGCCCGTAAAACAACAGCGATGACCCTGACCTTGAGCACAAGATGAGTTAAAACATATCAGGTAATCATTTTGTGCAAGTTATACTAAAATATGAGCTATACGGTTGCATGAATAGCAAATTCTGTGAATCGTGGATGGGGGTGAGTACAGACAGACAGACAGGAAGACAGGAAGGCAGGTGCATTGACTCATTGGTCCTTCAGCCGGATGAGCTAAAAACTTCAGTGACGATGTGCTCAGCAGATTTTGTCATCATGGAGTGCTAACAGCATATTCAAAACAGCTATCTATCTACTATTTTTTTCATCACAAGGTTTTGTCAAAACAAGTGACTGATGAAGTCAAGTTAGCAATGACTAGGTCAAATTTTAACCTTGCCATATAAATTCACTGTCAGTAATTCTGTATGTCTGGATTGGAAAGGTGGGGGGAGTAAAGTGAAGGGGGAATAGAGCAGAAGATTTACGGATGGGCTGCCGCAGAATCTGCGTACCAGTCAGTTGTGGTGATGAGAGAGCTGAATCTTAAAATGCAGCTGTTGGGTTAACAGTCAATATGCATTCCTGTCCTCACCTTCGGTCACAAGCTGTGGGCAGTGACTGAAAGAATGAGATTGTTTGGCCACAAGAAGGGGGAATGAGCCTCCTCCAATAGGCGACTGGATTCTGTCTTTAAACTGGGATGACAAACTTGATCATTCAAGAGAGACTCGGACTGGAGCTGCTACTCCTCTTCTAAACTGAAAGGAGCCAGTGGATGTGGTTTCCTCCTGGGCACCTCCAAGGCGAGGTGTTTTGGACAGACCCAGATCGCCCTCTCTGATATCTCTCGGCTGTCTTGGGAACACTTCGGCTTGCCTTCAAAAGTGGTAAAGGAGGTGGCCAGGAAGAGTGAGATCTGCACACCTCGGTTTAGACTGCTTAGAATAAGTGGCAGTTAAATGGATGAAGGGACCGATGGATGACCTCTGAAAATGGAGAACTGTTTAGAAAAATGGCTGTAATTCCTAAACACTTAAGATAGTTCTTCAGTCAAATCCCTTGAGCCTAGTCTACACTTCAATTGTATCTTGATTGACTGATTTAAAATTACTATGGCTGTTTAAAGAGGCAAAACTGCAAAATTTCATCATTGTCTAATAACTTCCAACAGGGCATTTTTAAATTCCAGACAAATATTCTATCAAGCCCTTAATTTAGATAAGGTATTTTGTAATTTTCTTGCCTAAAGCTCACCTCAGTGACCTTCTAATGGCTGCAGATACAAGTAAACACATTATGAACAGAGGTTAATGAAAGACTTCACTGTCACAAAGGCAGAGGTGCCAGAGAAAGGCTTCGAGTCCACTTCATGTTACAGAGAAGAACTTCTCGGCTTCACCCTTTTGGACCCAGAGGCTGCTGACAGAGTTTCCTGAATCACTGTACTAATTTTTACATTACCAAATCATACTGGTGGGACGAGTAACTACTCATGCTTAATATAATGCATGTGGTTGTCAAGCTTCTGTTTTGTTGCTACTTTTACTGAATAGAAAAACAGCAAACCCCAGCAATGTAATGTTGGCCAAGAGCTGGAAATGTCATTCAGTTGGTTGACTATGCAGTGCAGTTTAGTTCAACAGCGTTCTGCTACAGTGCAGATTAAAAAGACAGTAGCTGACATGTTATACACTGCGGAGGGTAATGATTGAACTCTACTGCTACCTCCGACCAACAAGTAGAACATTAAGCCTTGGAAAGAACAAGTCTTTGCTGTCCATAGTAACATGTTTCCATGCTGAACACATAACTTTTTCATTTGAACTATCTATCTATTTGAACTCGTCTCATTTTACACAGTAAATCTTGCATGAAACAGTTAAACTGGGAAATGGGGAAGACTCTTCCATTCCCTGCTCATATTTTTACAATTTTATTTGGTTTCGAACTATCTGTGCTGCTGCAGTTCTTCAAAAGCTGACTTTTTTAAAGTACATTTTAAACATTAAAAACGATTTTTATCTGTTCATGGTTTATTAGATTAGACTTAAACTGTCAGGGAAGATATGCATCTACAATATCTTTCTGTTGACATTAACATTTCTAGCAGTAGAATAAATATCTTATACATTTTTTTAATATATTATAAAGGTGTAATGGCAAACGGATCAGGACTGTAAGACATTTCCCCTGATCCTGCAGACCTCATGAACCAGAACTGAAACAGTAAAGAGTAAAAAGTCTGAGGGGTAAAAGAGAAATATGACATTCAAAATATACACAAGCCACATCTTTTCTCTGCCTGTCTGTCAATGTAACACATCCTCTTTCATCTATTCACACATTGCATTTAAAAAAAAAAAAAAAACCTGTAAAACTACTTTATTCTTGCAGACAAAATGCATTTACTATTCCTTCTGATCCACGCTTAGTCAAGGGTTTATCCCACAGCATATTTTGTTTAGTTGAATTAAAAAAGACCACATATATCATCATAGCGTTCCAGGCTTACTCTGAAATAACTTTTCCCCTGAAGATAAAGATCAAGATAAAGTGTCAAAAACCACTCATTTGACATGAATTAGCTAATTAAATGTCCAAACTAGAGGCAAGAACTATAATCTGCTATAATTAATTATGTGAAGAGAAAAGTTTGAGTTCCTTCTTCCCTGTATATTTCCTTGAGCTACCAAACCCATTCCTTCATTTAAGAAACGAAGATATAGACAAATTACTTGTGTTAGAATTGGATTTTTGCCCATTCACAATATTTTTAAAAGCACTGTGCTTGATAGCAACATATTAGAAGTTAAAGTTATGCAGAATATCTTTTTATTGCATCAAAACAACTTTCTAATTAGATTCTCAAGTTGCTGCACTGCTGCTTTTTTAAAATTATTGTGGTAATATGTTTTATCAGGTAATGCCTCCTTAAATTTTTTTCAATTCTTATTTGTCTGATTAATCTTTGTCCTCAACATTGTCATGAAATCAAATCAGTATGTTTGACTGGTAATCAGTTTCCCTATGCAAAAAGAGGTGTTAAACAGCTTAAAAATAAAAGAGCAATTTAATTCAACCCAAGCATCGAAGTCTGTAAATTTTGTTTAGGAGGGTTTCTGTTTTATTGAAATGACACGTAAGAACAGTATCTGGACAAATATATTGGGCCACACCTGTTTTCAGGCATTCCGCTCAGTCCCATTGTCACAGGTAGATAAATCGGGTACCTTGCCATTTATGAAAAAATGGGTTGTTCTAAAGAGCTCACTGAATTCCAGCATTGTACTGTAATAGGATGCCACCATTGCAACAAGTCAGTTTGTGAAGTTTCCTCCAGTCAACCGTACATGGTGTTATTACAAAGTGTTTGGAACCACAGCAACTCAGCCACAAGATGGCAGCACATGTAAAGTTACAGAACAGGGTTGCCGAGTGCTGAGTCGCTTGGTGCATAAAAGTCATATGCAATCTGTTCAATCATTAAGCTCAAAGTTCCAAACCTCCTCTGGCATTAACATCAGCATAAAAACTGTGTGCTGGGAGCTTCATGGCATGTGTTTTCATGGCTGAGCAGCTGCATGCGAGCACAATGCCAAGTGCTGGATGAGGTGGTGTAACACACTGTCACTGGACTCTGGAGCAATGTATTCTTTGAAGTGGCAAATCTGCATTGTGGCAACTATAAAGTTTGGTTATGGAGGGATAATGCTATGGGGTTACTTTTTGGGCTTGGCCCCTCAGTTCCAGTGAAGGGAAATTTTAATACTTAAGATTACTAAGACATTTTGGATCTTTCAATGCTTGCATGCTCTTTGCGAACAGTTCGGGGAAGGCCTTTCTCTTGTCTAGCATGAACTGAACCCCAGTGCACAAAGCAAGGTCCATAATAGCATGGTTGGATGAGTTTGGTATAGAAGAACTTGACTGGCCGACAAAGAGTCTTGACCTCAACCCCATCAAATACCTTTGGAATGAACTAGAACACAGATTGCAAGTCTCGCCATCACGTCCAACATTGATGTCTGACCTCACACTCTTGATGAATGGGCAAACATTCATGCAGACACACCCCAAATTCTTGTTGAAAGCCTTCTCAGAAGAGTGGAAACTGTTATGGCTGCAGAAAGGGTAACCAACTCCATATTATTGCTATGGCTTTAAAATAGGACATCATAAAAGCTCCTGTAGGTGTAATATGTAGTCCATAGAGGGCACCTGCAAGCCTTAATATAATTGTTTTTACAAAAAGACATTGTGAACACATGAACTGTAAATGTTAATCTACTTTACTAAAGTATGGTTGTGGCATTTTCCTTGTGTGAATCACTTGATATATATAATTATCAAAGTGAAGCAAAGTCTATAGTCTAACTCTGTTTGCAATAATGTCCTCTTTTTAAACTTTGTTGTTGTGCCAGATTTTAGAATCATAATTTGACTCCAGAGATGCTGACAGATTTAACAAAGGCAAAAGTTAAAGTAGAAGGGAAAATATGAGTGGAAACCAAGATCAGCAACATTTTAATAATGAGGCCTTTTTTATTTTTCACATTGCGGATGATAAACCGCAATCTTTTTTAAAGTTCAACCTTGGCAGTGAATGGTATTTTTTTTTCTTCACAGAGCTATCCACATTTATAGATAAAAAACAACAGTAGGAACACACAGGGCCTACACACATCTACAACATCCATAAGTAGCATACAGTAAGTGCAGAGAGGCTATCTGAGAATCAGTCCTCTTTGCCTAAGTTCTAATAATTCTCCTTCACATTTTTGACCCCATGATGTTTTCCAATGAGGTCAAGGAAAGAAAATATTTGGAACTGTTTTACCTCAACTTATGTGCTCCAGCTAGGCATAAACCAAGGACCAAACAGGTAATGATTAGTGCTGTGACCCCTTGCTGATTGCTGTGACCCGTCTGCTGGGTACGTTGCACTTCTATTTAAATTTAACCATCTTATTGGTGTGCTGGCTTCATAGTTACTCTTGTGCCCACAGCAAGTAATGTTTACTGGGTATAACTAGCCTCCCCAGGCTAGTTATACCCAGTAAACATTAGGCTTAGTTGGACAAATCGTTAGGAAAACGGATAGAAAAAATTGGATATAGTAGATTCCATGTATAGTCATGTAAAAAAAGAAAGTTTTTCAGGATTCCATCTATCCATCCATCCATCCATCCACCCATCCATCTCCGCTTATTCAATTTACAATAGGGATGCGGGGGGGTGCTGGAGCCTATCCCAGCTGTCATAGGGTGAAAGGCAAAGTATACTATCGACAGATCGCCAGCCCATCACAGGGCAAACACGGAGAGACAAACAACAATTGACATTCACTCCTACGGTCAGTTTAGAGCGGTTAGTTAACCTAACCCCTTTTGCATGTTTCTAGACTGTGGGAGGAAGCTGGAGCACCTGGAGAGAACCCACTCAAGCACGGAGAGAACATGGAACTCCATTATGTGGACTTTCATCTGTGTGGCCCTTTGTGTGACATGCATGTTTTGGATTCTATGCACTCATAAAAAACTAAGTACACCCCATGACCCAATAGTTTGTAGAACCACCGTTAACAGCAATAACTTAAGGTAAGTGTTTTTTGTATGACTTTACCAGTCTTTCACATTGTTGTGGAGGAAATTTGGCCCATTCTTCTTGATAGCGTGGCCTCAGTTTATTGATATTGATGGCCATTCATTTATTAACAGCTCTCTTAAGGTCCTGCCACAGCACATCAATCAGGAAGAGGTCTGGACTTTGTATTGTTCATTGCAACACCTTGATTTTTTTTTTCTCAGACATTCTGTTGTAGATTTGTTGCTGTGCTTGGAATCACTATCCTGTTGTAAGATTCAATTTCAGCCAAGCTTCAGCTGCCGGATGGATGGTCTCGCATTTGATACTAGAATACTTTTAGAACCTCATGTTTGACTCAATGACTCCCCTGATCCTGCGGTTGCAAAATAAGCCTGAATCATCCCCTCTTCACCACCATGCTTGACAGTTGGTACAGTATGAGGTGTCTGTGCTGATATGTTGTGTTTGGTTTTCAGTACATGTGGTGCTGTGCACTATGGCTAAACATCTCCACTTTGGTCTTGTCTGTCCAAAGGACATTGTTCCATAAGTCTTGGGTTTTGTTCAGACACAAGTTTGCAAAGCTAAGCTGTGCTGCCATGTTGCTTTTAGAGAGACGATGTTTCCTTTTGGCAGGCCTTCCAAACAGACCATACTTGTTCAGTCTTTTCGTAATTGTAATGGCAGGAACTTTGACATTCAACATGCTAAATGAGGCCTATACAGTCTGAGATGTAGCCCTCTGTTTTTTTTTTGCAGTTTCTCCGAGCGTTGCATGGTCTGACCTTCAGCTGAATTCGCTTGGATGTCCATTCCTGGCAAGATTGTGGCATTGTGTTAACACACACCTGAATGCTTCAGACCAGCAAACTGCCAAAACATTTGCTTTTATACAGGTGCTCACACTGGCTGATGATCAATTAATCAAGTGCATTTGATTAGCAGCACCTGGCTGCTACTGCTGCCAAAAAAAAATGGAATTTGAAAATAACATGTTTTAAGAGCACTTGAAAAGAAGAATCAGAGCTAGTCATTGGCTGTTTGATATCCAGCAAAAATCTTCACATCCAAGAACGCCTGACTGTAGTGTTAAACTGAGAAATACTGACAAATCTCTGCCACGGGATTCTAGGCTTTATTTGTGCTCAAAGATTTAGCAGGTCCAACCAATGTGGGGCTAATTTATGCCTTTAAAATAACAATTAAAATATTAAAATCCAGTCAAAAACAGATAACCATTCCTAGAGTCATATGAATCAGAAGACTGAAGTTTTATCTACCCTGGTAGAATGGGGCCGGCCCTTCCTCCATTTAAGCTTTGTCTGTGAAGGGCTAATAATAATGCGCCCCATACAATAACTGGCACTCTGTAGTGTGTTGACATTTTTGTGCTGCTCATCACTATATCACACATTTCATTGCTGCGGCTGGTTGCAGCTCTCTGTTCAGTAGTTTTGGTCTACTATAGAGAAATCTATTTGTTAGCTGAAACTGAATTAAGACGATTTTGACAAATATGCATTTGTGCATTTATCTGGTTTTGCAAAACTGCAGGAAAGTTAGGGCATGCAATAGTGCAACAGCATTTTGGAGAAGCTGACATTCAAACAGACTTTCCTGTCTACTACTGGAATGCAGCAAGATGTAATAGAAGCATAGGTGATAGTTTAAAAAATCTTTACAATGAAGATGAAGGCAGAAAGACTAAATAAGAAAGAGATTTCTTGACAGGGTTTCAATGCAGAATGACCATGTGTGTGGAAATGAAAAAACTAGAGTCTGGGCCTATGTTTTGACATGGTAATTATTTACATTGCTATAATGTAAAAATGGTAACCTGCCTTAAAGATCAACTGATATGTAACTGTAGTCAACTGTATTGCCAGAAAAGAAAGAAGACACTGGAAGATACCTTTACATGCACTTAGATTTTAGAGAGAACTTTTCCTCTCTATCTAATGACTTTTTTCTCTGCTGCTCTTCTTCATAATCACACCCACACACACAGACTGGCACTGATGTCTCTCACCTGTAAATCTTGTATCTGGTAGAAAATCCCTGTTGGAACCTCTCTCTGAACTCTGTGTACTCAGGACACCTGTGGAAAGGTCCCTTCTCTGACAGCAGCCAGTCCAGCTGCCCTCCGCTCTGCCTTGTGCTGAAACCCCATGGCGAGGAGCCGGACGGGGACGTGGCGGAGGAGGAGGAAGATGACGACGACGAGGGGGACGACAGGGATCCATGGAGCGCCTTACCGCCGTGTCCCCCGCTGCCCACCTGTTCAGCTTGGGTGGGCCAAGGCAGCCATAGTAACACCCACGACAACCATAGGAGCATCAAGGATGACGCCGACCATCTAGCAAGGTAGGTACCATGAGAGCACCTCTCTCTTCTCATTGGCCAAGGAGTCGCCATGGTCCCGGTGGTGATGTACTAGGGCACCTGGGACCGGCATTTCTTCTGACAGTCACCTCCCGCTGGCCTGAAAGAAAGAGAGTAAAGACAACGCATTGAAACACATTTTATAGCAGGAAGAAATGTCAGTTAGTTCATAGCTTATTTTCACTGACAGACATTTTTGTCCACATATTGTGATTATGAAAGGCAGTATAATATCCCCCTAAGTGGTGTTTACCAAGTTAACATCAATCAAATTGGTGAGGCTGTTTTCATGTCTGCTTTGAAATTTCTCATGAAAGGTATTCTCTCCATGTCTAAGACACACATAATCATTATGATTAACCCATGATCAAATATTAAATGGAGGTTTCCTTTGTTCCTACAGAACACTTCAGTCATAAACTCACATTAACCACACTGCTTCTTTAAGCTGTCATTTCAAGTGTTTCATATCTAGATGCGATCCAGATTGCATTTCATTTGCTTTTGCAACAGACATATGTGCCTCTGTTAGAAACACAGACCACAAACTGACTGCATCTGTCCTACGAGAAAATCAGCATCACATCTGTAGTCTGGAGGGTTCTGATAATAGATCTGAAGTTTTCAGTAACTTCTAAAAACTCCTGAAGAAAAATAAAGAGTGCACTCCTGCAGTTCTGTCAGAAAGGCAATGTTTCATGGTGGCAGATAGATAGACAGACAGACAGACAGATAGATGTGAAGTAATTTTCACATCTATCTGTCCAGACATTTTCACAGGTTGCAGAATGCAGATTGCTTCCTCTTATACTATTTCAATAGCGTTAAAAAGATTGATACAACATAATTACACCTTTTCAGCCTTTGCGTAAACCATATCTCTGATTTTAATCTCTATCTTAAGCCTCTGTAATTCATGCAACTTTTCTTTGCTATCAGAGAGGACCCAACCCAACAACTCACACATTTGCTTCTAGATATATGAATCAATAAAGCTAGACAATTTGTCTTTAGAGGGAACTTATCAATAGCTTTTGGATGCTATTAATAGGAATCCATGTCTCACTTATGTCCCAACAGATACTAGCAGGTTAATCCTGCCCTGTCATATGACAGTCACTGTATTTCTGTGTTATTTACCTTTCTGTATCTTTCTGCTTCACTGCCTTTACTCAATTTCCAAACAATGAGCCCGAGCTTCTACAGAAAAAGGTAGCTTAGTGTTCATTTTACCACTCTTAATTACATGCAGTGTTTGAAATGAAACACAAATTCCTTGTCACTTTACTCTATCACCATGAGCTGTCTGTCAGTTGGAAACTGTGTGCACATATTACCATCTGCCAGGCTGACTGAGTAGTTGTCCACACATGCATTGGCATGCAAATTACAAGTTTGACACTGTTGTTATTTTTGATACACCTTGCTAGTCCTGGATTGGACCCCCTGTTGCCTTCAGAACTGCTTTAATTCTCTTTGGGACAATGTTTTCAGGTGCTGAAAACATTTCTCAGAGATTTTGGTCCATAGTGACATGACAGTAGTACACAGTTGCTGAAGTTCTTGCTGCATATCCATGATGAGAATCTCTCATTCCATCACAACCCAATGGTGTGCTGTTGGACTGAGATTTGGTGACTGTGGAGGCCATGTTCAAGAAACCAGTTTGAGATGATCTGAGCTTTGTGACATGGTATGTTGGCTGGACCCAGCCATCAGAAGATGGGTACAGTAGACTGTGTTCATAAAAGGATGGGCATGATCAGCAACAATAGTCAGGTGAGCTGTTGCATTTAAACAATGCTCAGTTTAAAGTGCCACGAAAATACCTCCCACTTCATTACACCACCAGCAACAGCCTGAACCATTCATGCAAGGCAGGATGGATCCATGGTTTCATGTTTGCAACAAATTATGACCCAGCCATCCAAATGTCACACAAAAGATTGAGACTGATCAGACCAGGCAACATTTTCCCAATCCTTTTATTGTTGGCTGACCGAAGTGGCACCTGGTGTGGTCCTCTGCTGTTTGTAGCCCATCTGCTTCAAGGTTAAAGGGTGCTCTTCCTCATACCTTGGTTGCAATGAGCATTTATTTGACCTACTGTTGTCTTCCTATCAGCTCAAAGTATTCTGGCCATTCTCCTTTGACAACTGGCATTCATATTCACCAAGAAAAATGCCCACTGAATATTTTCTCTTTCTTTGAACCATTCTCTGTAAATGACCGTGATGGTTGTTTTGGAAAAACCCAATAGATCAGCAGCTTCCTAAATACCAACCACTGAAATCACCATTCTTCCCCACTCTGAACTTCAGCAAGTCACCTTGATCATATGTACATGCCTTAATGCGCTGAGTTGCTGCCATGTGATTGGTTAATTAGATAGTTTCATTAAAGTGGCCAGTGAGGGCAGTTTACGATTTTTGGTGGATATGGCGAAAAGCTCTACGATATGCCTCAAGAAGGTGCAGAAATATATTGTATTTCTTTTTCTGAAAAGTAGAAGTTGGAGGGTTTATATGAAGCACTGTGTGAGATTTAAACTTCAAGATTTGTTGGTTATGCATATTTACGCTTAAATACCAACTTTAAATACATCGCTCATAGTCTAAACACATCTCTTCTCGTGAGCCTTTTCAGTTTAGGTTCAGTTTACAACAGATTTTTCTGAAAATGATTTGCAAATGTTGTAAAATGTAGCCCCCCCTTTTTTTCTTCTTAAATAATTCATTTATTTTGTAAATTATTTTGAATTTTATTTTCCTCAATTTGTTAATTAATCCAATTTCACTATGTTTATTTGAATTGAAAAACGATGCAAGGGTATGCAGTATGTGTGTGTAATGTAAGCGTAAATGTTGTTTGTGAAAATTTTTGAAAAGGACAATAAACATAAAAAAAACCCAACAAAACTTTAACCAGTACCTTAAAAATAGAGGCCGGTGTCCACACACTTGATTTTTCAAAACTGTAAAGTCATTAGAAGCTTTTCATTTCACTATCATGAAACTGTGTTATGCAACCACAGGTCACAATGTGGCCTAAAACAGGAGCCCTGCAGTGGTGGGGTAGTGTACGGCATCACGTGAAAAAACTGTGGAATATTCAGCCTAGTATCCCAGAGATTAAGGACTATTCCAAGGAAATCCTATTTTTCCTATTTATTAACCCTCCTCTCTTCTGAGGTCCACTTCCATTGGCTGGTGGTGGTGATTTCATGAAGCATGCACACCAGGATACTCCACGTAATTCCTGTCACAATCAGCTGATTGGAATGTTATATTGAGGTTGGGAGGGGTGATTTTGTTAAGGTTTTTGTTAAAAATGCTTTTGTTACTATTTAGATTTCTGCAGTAGTTTTTTTTGTTGGCTTGGATGCATAGGTTATTTATTCTAGGGTTCGATATAAGTATACTTTACGTTATTTTGTAAATTATTCTAAATATGTTTGGGAGTGGCCCCCATGGTTAAATGGAAAGCCAACTATAAGTAGGGTTTGTTTGAAGTTTAGTTTTTCTTAGTGATGGGTAGGTGAAGCCTCATGAAACTTTTGACGAGGCTTTTCTTCCAATTGCGCTAAAAAAGATTAAAAGTTTCAGTTGAACTAAGAACAGTGACATCTGGTGGCCAACTGAAACCATAGCAACCTCTCAAGAGTACAAATCTAACTCACTGACTTCTGGCTCACCAGCTCACAAGCTTTAGAAAATATTTAATATATAATATAATGTCTTGATGCTGCCCAGTATTTCAAGGGGTCCTCTGGTTTTGCCAAATGCTGCTCTCTCAAATACCTCTGAGACAGAAAGAAAGTCAAAGCGTGAATGGATAAAACAACTGAAGTTTCAGCAGCATTTAGCATATAAAACCTCTGGATCTCCTCGATCAAAACTGCCAAAAATCACCAAACACTATCCAAACCTCTCTCTCCTCACAACCCAACACTGTTGAAGAATAATGATGCACCTTTACACCTTGTTTAGCACCAAACCGGCCACAGCTTCCAAACCAAAGAGCTCAGAAGCCTAGGTATCATTTGCCCATCACTAGTTTTTCTACTCTTTTGATTTTTATGGACTGGAGTTGCTGTTAGGTTGTGTGTTTTGTTTCTTTTCACTATAGCTGTATAATCTTCAGTAAAAGAAAACGTCAGAGCTCTGGAAATTGGAGTCTGGTCTTAAACTGTATTTCATCTCCACACACCTCAGGCTATGGGTTTGCCATCCTGAAACGGGGTTGTAATTTCAAAAACCCTACACAACCCCATAGCATTATCCCTCCTCCTCAAACTTTACAGTCGAAACTATGCAATCAAGCAGGTGTTGTTTCCCTGGCAGTTATCAAACTCACACTCGTCCATCAGACTGCCAGATAGAGAAGCGGGATTTGTCATTTCACAGAGCACGTTTCCACTGTGCCAGAATCCAGTGGCAGTGTGCTTCACACCACTCCATCCAACACTTGGCATTGTGCTTGGTGATGTAAAGCTTGCTTGGAAATCCATGTCATGAAGCTCCTGCCCAGTTTCGGTTCTGATATTAATGCCAAGAAGGTTTGGAGCTCTGCGGTTACTGTGTCAGCAGAGCCTTGGTGACTTTAACACACTGTGGGCCTCAGAGCTCCACTATGTCACTTTACATGGTCTGCCACTTTGTAACTGATTTGCAGTGGTTCCTTAACACTTCCACTTTGTAATAACACAACTCGGTGGTTGGAAAATATTGATGGTGGAATACCTACAAGGGACAAAATTCATCAAGTGACTTGTCACACTGGTTGCATCCTATTAGAGTATCACACTCAAATTCAGTGAGCTCTTTAGAATGACCCATTCTTTGACAAAAGTTTGTACAGCCAGACTGCGAGGCTAGCTTTTTGATTTTATACACCTGTGGGCATGGGACTAAATGAATTCAATAAAGAAGAGGTGTTGCCTAATACGTTTTTCTAATTTAGTATAACTGCTACTATGTCATAAAGCTTGGAACATCAACAATCCACTGCACCTGTTAAAAGATGCAGTTGAAAGCTACAAGAAAAACACATTTTATGGTTTTTCTCCAACAATAGCCACAAAATCAGCCATGAACTCAAACAGAGATGCTGGTTTTGTAGCTTTAGTGAAGTGCCTTTTTTAAAGAACAGATTTTTTTTTCTTTTGACTTGTTAAATATTTGTCTAAATGCTGATGAATGATGAAGCCTCCCACTTGTGTGATATTCCCAGTGTATTTAGCTATTCATTTATTCTCTGTAGGAATTGTGGAGAGCCACACAATGAACCTGACCCAGGAGGGCAAGGCGCTCTGCAAAAGCAGCTTTTGTAACGGTGGTAATGTGATTTTAGCTGAAGTCTTCCTTTCAGCATACTGTAGGTTCTTTTGACAGTTCAGTAAAATGGGGACATTTAGTAGGAGCCAAAAGACACCTTTTCACACTGAAGCCAAATCTTTCAATACTTTTTGAATAAAATGAAAGAAAGCATCCTTGGTGTCATCAAAGCACTTAATATGATACAAAAGAATTTCCCAAATAGGGGAGACCTATCCAGGGCATTCCCTACCTCTCGCCCTATGGTGGTTGGGATAGGCTCTAGCCCCCCACAAACCTGAACTGGATAAGCGGGAGAAAATGGATGGCTGGATGGGATAAATACAAAATGTTTTTAAAAAGTGCTAGATTGGCTTCATAGCATGGCCAATGTAAAAATAAAAGCTACTGTAAAATATCTTTAAAGGGGTCAAATGACACAGAGGTCAAAATGCAGGTGATATCCTCTATGGAACCAAGCCAAGGTCAAATACGAAATAATTTCATTAAAAGTTTCTGGGGGGCTGAAACACACCGGATGGAGAAAGTGGCATCAGCATGACATGCCTGACTGCTTTCAGTTTCTTGACGACTGGTGTGTTTGGACAAGCATGTCATCACCTGCCTCCATACTAAACCTTAGGCATTAGCAGCACAGATCACACCACAGCTTACGTGTGAATGCCCACCAAACCTCTCCTTCTAAAGTTGCTTTCATTTACTCATCCCATATGAAGAAACGCTGCTTTAACACTATCTTTAAGGTGACACTTTGAAAAGACTTCCCAGTATCCTTCAGGAGAGTCGAGGTTCGCTCTTCATTTCAGTGTTAATGACTAGCAGGTGGAGTCTATAGGGACAAATCAACATTTCAGAATGGATATGTAAAGTAGCGGAGGAGGTGCTTTAAGTGGATTGGGATCCCAAGTATTCCCTGTTTATCTTACAAACAAATTAGAGAATTAATTTCAGGTGGATAAATGCAGGCTCAGACATGAAAAAACAATACTCAGGGCGCTGCATTTTTAATTTTCGCCGGCTGCGCCGGGAGATTACTGCAGTTTGAAAAGGCAATTAGCAAAGTCATCTGTCAAACGAATGTATTTATGCAACTAAAAGCAGGATGAAAACTTGATGAATAGGATAGTATGCTGATGCTGTTTCTTGTATTGTTTAGCCCAGAGGTAAAGCCGGCGTAAATTAAAAATGTGCCAACTTTCTTGTTTTGTTGTGTCCTAGGAGGGCCCCAATCATGTGTTATGAAATAAGTCAGCCATGCATTCAAGGCCTAAGTGCCTGTTTAAAAATGTCTTCCGTTTTATTTTAGTTGCAACACAAACTTAACTAATTCCAGTGCTGATAATAAGAAAAGTACATAATAATACAGATTTTTACAGCTATGTATAAAGAGCACAGGGAATATAATTGCAGTTCAGCCAGAACCATAATAGTGAAACAAAGGTCCAATTACAGGACTTTTTATTTGACAGCAGGGTTCTGTTCTGGGACCTCACAGATCCCAGCGAGCAGCAGCAAGAACAGATAAACAGACCATCAAAAAGAACAGATATAACATTAAATAAGTCAGATATAGCATGAAAAGAGGAGCTGGGGCAGGGGTGGACTGCAAGGCAGCTGACAGAGGCACAGCAACTCAAGGCGCCTTTTGTTGTGAATTGGCGCTATATAAATAAAATTGAATTGAATTGAACTACGGCTAAAGAAGCTTCTTGTATGACATTTGCCTCCTAGATGTGAGGGCTGGCATTACAGTGAGCTGATCTGCCAGAAGCTTGACTTAGCCTGTCTGAAGTAATGCAATGCTTGATTAAATAACTATGATCTTTCTTGTCCTGGTAAAAACTTACTGTACTAATTCTATATTGAGAAAACAGGATGAAAGCAGAAAACACACAGAAGCCCTCTACAAAAAGGGTCAGAGCTCAGCTCCTTTAATATCTGCAGGATGATGTGCAGGATGTTTTATTAGTCTGTGGTAGCCAGTGCCATCCTCTATGCTGTAGTGTGCTGGGGCAGCAGACTGAGAGTAGTGGACACCAACAGACTCAACAAACTACAAGGACAGTAACACCGTGGGTGTGGAGCGGGACTCTCTGACAGTGGTGTCAGAGAGGAGTGCCCTGTCCAAGTTAAGGACAATATTGGACAATCCTTCACAGCCTCTCCACAAAGTGCTGGAAATGTATCTTGCATATAGTAATTTTGTGACATACTGTATTGCATTTTTTACATTAAGGCAAATTTATTTTTATTTCATTTTCTATCTTACATATATATACAAAAGATTAAAAAGATGGACCCAATTTTAATGCAGTATATTTCAACAACAACATAGGACAATTACAGAGTTAAAATTGGTTACGTGGGTTATCTTTTTTTCTCCTGGTGCCATGCTGAGTGCCAGCCTGCTGGAGCAGTTTTATTCATTCATATATTAATTTATTTATTTGTGTGTTAATTTATTTATTTAAAATGACTATGGCCTTAAAAAGTTGATTTTTCTTTCTAATTGTGATTTATGCAAAGGTAAAATGGTTACTTCTTATCTTCCTTATCTTCTCAAGTCAAGTTTTGAGAGTCTAATAGTGTTGTAATGCTGTAGAGGAACTGGTGCTGTTGCAATTAATTGTTATTGGGAATGTGAGCAAAAATATGAACACGTTTGGTGAGCTGTTTAAGATCAGAGGGAACACAGTGGATGTAGGCTGATGTGCTTCATGGAGCATTTCAGCAATGCAGCGAGGCATTGCCTGACTCACACTTCCATCACCACAGCGTGACCATACCTGGCTTCAGGACGTTTTGGGCAAACAGGGACATTAATGTGAGTGATAGGAAGAAAAGTCGAGGGATTTCAAAAGTTGTAAAAGTGGTTTAATCCCAGACACACTGCTGTGGGGAACTTTTCTGTGTTCTGAATATTAAACTGCTAGGAATATATCCATATTACGTGAGCAGAGAATTTATTATTGCTGTTGCTGTTTGAATCCAGATTGAATCAACACACTGTTTGGATTCCTCCATCGGCTGATGCACAGGTCATCCAAATGATGGTGGATAATTTAACGGATCCTGACCACCCTCTATACCAACTACTGGACATGCAGCTGCACACTTTCCTGAACATCTGTTTCAGCTCTGCAGCTACGAGGACGTATACAGAAAATCCATCTCATATCACAAAACCTGCATTTTTTTAGATTTAATTGTATCATATTTAGATTTTGATTACAGTGTTTCAGGTTTTATCCTCATTTTCTCTTTAATTACATTTCTTCTTTAGTGTGTTTTTTGACCTTTCATGGCTACTCTAAAAAAGTAATTTATCAACTTTGTTATAAATAATGCATTTTTATTCTCAATCTTATAATGCTAATTATTGTTCCACTGCACTAGCATGTACAGTACAAATAGTGTTCATGTTTGGAAACCAGTAAGGTGCAGTTATACTCCAATTTATGTCTCTACTTTAAAAAATACAATACTAATATTAATACTACTACAAATACTATTAATATTAATAATAATTTTTTGAGATTTTCAGTTGTTTTAATTTTTGTATTTGTAGTCTGTTCTATTAATTTTAATTATATTTTATACTTGTATCTCTTAAATTATTAACTTATTTATCTAACTTATTTAGTAAAACGTGTTTATTTGCCTGTTCTGCTCATTTTAGTATCCTAATACTTTAAAAAGAATCAAAGGTATGAATGTGTGTAAAAGAGTCGGACATGAAAAGACAAATGCAGAAAGGCCGTAGCTTTTTAATAATTAAATAGTTTTTTTTTGTTTTGTTTTATATCAACACCTGCATATTCTCTGTCTAAAGCACCTTGAGTTATATTCTGCCTACTGCAAAAATCTTTCCTATCCACAAATCATTTTAACATATTGTATTTAGTTACACTGTATATTATTATTTACTTTAAGTTGCATTATTATATTAATGCAATATAATTATTTAAATATATAATAATAAAAATATAATAATATCATTATTATTGTATTATTATTATTAGTAGTAATACTTATTGCTTAGAATATAATTAGAAATGTAAGATAAGTGTATAATATATGTATATATATCAAACCTACTATTTTTATTTTAAAATATTGAAATATTGATTTTAAAATATCGAAAAAGAAAGAAAATAGAAAGAAAGAAAATAGACCAAGCAATATAATGTATGAAAGCTGGATGTAAAATCAGTTCTGATGTAGTAATATTCAGTTTTGTCTGTAAAATAATGAGGCCTTCTGTCACATTATAAAACCATGAAATTGAATCACAAAAATTGAAACCTACTTTAATTAACTAAAAGATGAAAACTGAATCATTGATGCTTGATGGGTAGCTCATTCATTGGAGCTTTTTTGCGAATTATAAAGGCGGCTCCTCCGTACGTACGTGTTGTGATATTGATTTGGGGGAACGAAATGCAATGGTTTTCCACTCCAAGGAGCTGTGAGATTTGCCTTTCAAATGAAGTTCTGTAACTTTTTAAAACGCCACCTCTCACAGAAATAAGTGTTTTTGCCATAACTGCCAGGCCTCTCTCTCCTCTGAGACTCCCTCACTAATTACAAAATGCATAAAACATGCCGCGAATGCCAGCGAGACAATAGAGGGAAATAGTGAAATTTTCAGCCCTGACATTTAATGTACGCCTTGCATTATTCACGTACCCTTTGCGTATTTACCTTTCTCTCTAACCCAACCTGGAGGATCGGGAGGTAAGTGAAGAAGGCATGGACATTTGGAATCCATATTGAATGGAACGGGGGGAGCTGGGGAGGATAAGGAGGGGGTTTGAGGGCATCCTGGTGGAATGGAGAAATCGACCACGTGTCGCGCTTAAATAACATCTCAGAGATGACAGCAGAGTCAAGAGGGAACCAAGGCTTATGTTTATTGGATTTTTTTCTTCATCCCCTCCACCGGGCTTAGCAGGCAAAGAGTGTGTTGCTCTACTGTGTTTGCACAAAAAGGAGAAAGAAATGGGGAAAAAGAGGAGAATGAGAAACATGGGGAAAGCTGGGAAAGACAAGGGGGTGGAAAAAGGGACAGACATACTAACAGGAATATTTCTGTGGATAAAGGGGGCTCTTTGAGGGGAAAGCAGCGCAGCTTTCTCCTTAAAATTCCCACCCAGCTGCAGAGTGACCGAGCCAAAGGCTGAGGTGAAAACGGTTTGACCTCCTGACACGTCTAAGTAATTCGTGCTCTAGTTGGGAGAGCAGAGAATTATGTGAGGAAGCCAGTGTCCTACCTTTTATTTTTCTCCATTTCTGAGCCAGACAAAATACAACCATCATTTTTCTCTGCAGCAGAGAACCTGAATCTGCAGCAGAATTCATCAGCTCACTATCTATGTGCTGCAATTACCACAGCTAGGATCCCTTATTGGATCTGACACACACATGTGTTTCATGATCCGTTTGCAACTGTGCATGTGTGTGGATTCTGCACTGGTTTCTGTGTGTGTGTGTGTGTGTGTGTGTGGATCTGCTGCCAAGCACCTGGCTGGGCCCTTGGCAAACATTAGAGCAGGTGGAGGTCCATCAGCATTAGAGGCCAGCTGTATTCCTCCACCCCAGCAGCTCACTACTCACCTTTCAGCGTTTATGCGAGTCAGCAGCAATAGCCGACCAGCTGCGCACCTGCTCCTACCCTCCCTGTAATTCAGGCTCTGAGGCCGGATGGGGTAGGGGCCAGGCGGAGGTGGAGGGGGGTTGCGGCAGCGAGAAAGCTGGACGAACGCTAGCGGTGAAGAATTGATGCTAATAAAACAGGATGACAGTCAAGGAGCCACAAACCGGGAGGTTAAGAGACAGCAGCAGAAGGAGAGACAGATGAAGAGATGTGAAGGAGAGGAAGAGAGCTCCACGAACAGAGAGGAGCTCAGATCTATGCTTTGATGTGGGCTTGGTCTGGCGCTGAATAGTAAACACTGGCTCGAGGGCTGCGTGGACATTCGCCAGGCTGTGAAGTGTGAATATAGCTCTGTTACCTCCATGTTACCTATACTGAGGTCGCCATGTTTTTTTTTTCCTGCCTGCAAAACGTCTCCGCATATCATCATCAATGTCAAACTGTGCCGACTTGTTTTTTCACAGACCCACCACCACAGGAACTATGGTCAAGCCTATTCTCCAGCAGATCAAAGAAAACTTTGGTTCTAGGATTTTTCTCGTTAGGACAACTGGATGTCTGTATATAGAACACGTCTGACACGGCAGCCATATAAACACGCGTTCAGCTAAGCCAGACATAACTGAACTGATTGGAATCCATCCATCCATTTTCTTCCGTTTACTCAATTCAGGGTCTTGGAGGGGCTGGCGCCTATCCCAGCTGTCATAGGGTGAGAGGCAGGGTGCACCCTAGACAGGTCGCCAGTCTATTATACAGCCTAAATTATTTTACTTTTTGACATTCCTGCCAGTTCAAAAGAAGATGGGCCTCAATAGTGTGGGCTGGTGCAGCATTTGCTTCTTTTTTCACATTGCTTTTTGCTATGTACAGGAGCTTTCAGTAAAATTAACATGCTGTTATGCCTGCTGAAATGCTTTTAACATAAGTATAGTTTACCAATATTGAACCTATTTACACGATACAACTTAAAAAGCCCATTTTCTATGTGAGGCATAATAAGCATGTTGAATTATCTAGACTCCCTTTAGTCCATCAGTTGAGGAGCTGATTTTTATGCATTCTTTTAAGGCAAAAATCAGCATCCTTTGAATCCAGAGCTCATTACACAAAAGAAGCCTAAATTATCTCAAGGCCTGGGCTGTATGAGACTATCAAATCAAAGGATGGCAGGAGGGTTGTTGACGTTGACTCATGCCTGACCACTTGTTCAGACAAATTCCCTGACAGACCTTTTTGTTTAGGGTCTTTATTTGATGTCACCCTTCCTCGAGGCAAACTTTCTTCTGACTGGCCCATTGCAAATATAAGGTTTGAACAGTAGTTGGGTGGGACTGCTGTTCTATGTGTGATATACACAGTGAGGACAAGAGTATTGGGCCACACATGTATCACGCCCACCAGAGATTTTATGACATCCCATTCTAAACCCACAGGCATTAATTTGGGGTCCCCGCCCCTTTTAAACTTTCTACAAGATGCTAGAGTGTGTCTGTGGGAATTTTTACCCATTCATCTGGAAAAACATTAGTGGGGTCAGACGCTGATGTTGGAAGAGAGGACCTGGTTCACAATCTCCATTCCAGTTCATCCGAAAGTTGTTTGGTGGGGTCAAGGTCTGGGGTCTATGTGAGCCAGTCAAATTCTTCCACACCAAACTCATCCATTCATGCTTTTATGGACTCTACCGTCTGCACTGGGGGACAGTCATGCTGAAGTATAAAAGGGCCTTCCCCAAAATGTTCCCGCAAAGGTGGAAGCATACAATTATCCAAAAATCAGTGTTTGTGTGATGTTAATGGCAGAGGAGGTTTGCAACACTTATTGAGACAGCAGAGTGTCAATTAGTTTTACGCACTGTGCACCTCAGCACTCTGCGACATCGCTCTCTGACTTCACATGGGCTGCCACTTGCCTGAGTTTCTGTGGTTGCAAAGCTTCTGCTTCACAATAATCCCATATACAGTTGATTGTGGAATATGTAGGAGGGAAGACATTTAATGGACTGATTTTTTTGCACTGGTTGCACACATGTTTGTAGGGACAAGCTGCATGGCTAGCTGCTTGTGGCAATGGGACTGAAAGAAAGAAGGACAACCTTCATAAGCCCCTATGCACAGACAGAACCAGTATACATGCATTGTTGGAGAGGGGATCAGAGTGAGAAGGCAGCCCCTGAAGGGCGCCAGGGGAGCAATGTAAGGGGTTCGGTGCCTTGCTCAAGGGCAACTCAACAGTGCTCAGGGGGTGAACCGACACCTCTCCAGCTTCCAGTCCACACTCCATATATAGTGGTCCATATGGGCCTTGAACCAGCAGCATTCTGCAGCTCTCTGGTTGCCAAACCAAGTCCCCCGCACTGAATTAAACACCTGAATTTGATGATTAAGAGGTGTGGCCCAATACCTTTTTTTTTCCCATATAGTATGTCAGAAAGACAATATGGAAAAGCATGAAATGTCAACTTTCTAAAATTTAGACTTGCAAACTGATATATTGGTTAAAACATTTCAATTATTTCATACTTTAAAGCAGTAACATTATGTGTCAGTGTGAGAAGATCTTTGGACTGTAAATATTCTGAAATCAACTTTACAAATCTGGATGGAATATGAAAATCCAGCCAAGTCTTCCCACTCACCGAAGGCAAACAAACTCACTCAGCTGCATAACCTCCGCATCTATTTCACAGACCTCTGCAATCTGTCTGCATGCAATTAAGCCACTTCGGTTGATCTCCATTCATTATCTCCATGTTTTTTTTGTTTGTTTGTTTGTTTTTCTCTTTTCACAGTGTGGTGTGGAGTTTTCAATGAGCTTGTTGACAAACCACCCCTCAAAAAGGTGAAAAACTTCATGACTTAAGCAATACCAGATTGATCATCATGCTCAAGCCAACTCCAGCAAGTAGCCATCAATATTTTATGAGGTCCTCTTAAATCCATGCCTCTCCCTTACTTGACTAACAAAAACTTGTTAACAATCTAGGAATAGTTTAAGATTAAAAGAACAAATGTGACCCACAGTTAAAAAGCGTGCCGGATTAATCAAATGAAAACAGTGAGAACAGTGACAAAGGGCCATTATAGGGCATCTGATTAAAAACAGAAAAAAGGCAAAGAACGTAATTGGCTTTTTCTCAGACTCACAGGGCCTACAGGCAGAGACTGGTTTTGAATAAGCAGGTGGTGGGAACTCCCCTATGCACAATACACAGACACACACACCTACACACACACACACACACACACACACACACGAGCACAACTGGATTATGAAGCAGCAGAGCCAGCAATAATGTCAGTGCACAGCATAATGCCGATAATGTCGGGAGACACACTCTGATGGCCTGTGGTTAGAAACTGGAACCCCTACAAATTATCTACTGTGTTGGCTTCCTCTGTGTGTGTGTGTGTTCCTGTGCAGTACACATTCTATTCATGTGTGTATGCATGTTTTATCAGTGCATTCTCTGGCCAGTTTCCAGCTAGACAAACAAACAGCCATATGGTCAATTAAGGCCCATCAATACCTCTGTTAACATCTATACCAGCTGATAATTAAGAAAACAACAGCCTGTCAGCAGCACGCTCTGCTGAAAGTCATTTTGCCCCTCCTCGCGTGCGTCACCCACTCATCTGTGTTAACAATGTTAGAAAATGCTGCTTTCGTTAACAGCCTGCTCATTATGGCAAGCCATGGCCGGATTAATAATCCCAGGGGACCTAAGTGCAAAAATTTATGGTTGGCCCTCCTTTCACCCTCACTGTCAATGGAGGTTTATGGTTTTCTACCAGGTCTTCCTGAAACTATTAGCTAATAAATCAGACTGAAAATGAAATGGTAATGTGTTTGACATACCATTTCATGTAAAACTGTCAAAATATGACATTTTCCTTCTTCTCAAATGTCAATATTTGCTGGTTCCATATTGTTCTGTGACCGTGGATTCAGGTAATGATGGGTATTTTGTACTTTTTCTGACTGAAGAATGAATCACTCATTAAAGTAAATACTTGAAAATAGTCACTACTGCCCACTGTAAGTAGCTTGTATTTTCTTCTCTAATTATTGTACACTTCTTTGCAATTATACAATCTTACCTGACTTTCTCTGTCAAAGTAATTGTCATGCAAGGCAAGCAATTTCATTAAAACACAACTTATTATATAACACAAAATATACCTGAAAGCAATCAAGCCTTAGAACCAGCTTTTATCACAGAGACTCTTCAAAGAATAGAATAAAGATTTATTTTAATTATTAATCAAATTATGTAAACCTAAATTATTTGTGGTAAACATGGGACTTTTTTTCACAAGTAATTGTTTGTGTGTCAATATAATTTCACATTACTCTATGATTATTTCACAAGAAACCAGTTTGTTATTAAAAATATACACTTAGGTCCATAAGTTTTGGGACCTTTTATTGCTACCTTTTCACCTCTGGTTACCACCACAATGGATTTTAACTCAGATGGTCAAAATGTGATTGGAGTGCAGACTTTCAGCTGTAATTCAAGGGATCTGAAGAACTGCATTAACTGTTAATGAACTACAGACATTTTTATACATATTCACCCATTTTCAAAGGCTCAAAAGTAATGGGTCAATTGACTGACAGGCCATTACGTGTCCAGGTGAAGCTTGTTCCCTCATCATTCCATGACAAGCAAAGCAGATAAAAGATCAGGAGTTGATTCCAAGTGTTGTGCTTGCATTTGGCGGCTGTTCACTGAATCTCTCAGTATGAGGTCCAAATAGACATTGATACAAGCGAAGGAAGCCATTACTAGATTGAAAAACCAAAATCAAGCTATCAGAAAGATAGCAAAAACTAAAACAACAACCTGGAACATTCTTAAAAAGAAATATTGCACTGGCCAGCTCAAGGTGAGGTGAAGGTCGAAAAAACCCTTCACAACACCTAACCAAGTCAAGACTGCTCTGGAGGAGGTAGGTGTATCTTTGTCCAAGTCCACAATCAAGAGACACCTTCATAAATGTACAGTAAATGTTGAGGGTTTACAATAAGATGCAAAGCACTGGTGACACTCAAGATTATCAAGGCCAGAAATATTCTGAAATATTAACACACAAACAAAAGAATTGTTGGACAGATGAAATCAAGATGGACTTGGACCACAGTAATGGAAAGAGAAATCTTCCAAACAAGGTGGAGGCAATGTTATGGCATGGTTGTGGATGGCTGCCATGGAATCAGATCACTAGTGTTAACTGATGATCTTGCTGCTGTTAGGAGTAGCAGGATGAATTAAGAAGTGTACAGGGCTATACGCTCTGCTCAGATTTAGCCAAATGCTGCAAAATTGATTGGACGGTGCATCATAATGCATACAGCAAAAGTAACCCAAGATTCACAAGACAAAGAAATAAATTATTCTTCCAACAGTCAAATCAGTCACCTGACCTCAACCCATCAGAACAGCTTGTCAGTCAGTGATGGAAAAATTGAAGGCAGAGGCCCAAAACCAAGCAGCAACTGAAGGTGCCTGCTGTAAAGGCCTGGCAGAGCATCTCAAGGGAGGGAAAAACAGCATTTGGTGATGTCCATAGGTTCTAGACTTCAGGCAGACATTGCCTGCAAAGGATTTTCATCCAGGTATTAAAAACAATCATTAAATTTGAAATTAAGTTAATTTTTTGAGCCTTCAAAAATGGGGGATTGTGTATAAATAGTGCTGTAATTTTTAAGTTCAAAAGGGCACATAGTGCTAAATTACAAGAACTAATAATTCATACAGTGTTTATTGTGCAGAACAAGATATTTTGTATTTGGAGTAACAGTAAATCACTAGAACAGGAAATCATATTCACATTTAAGAAGCACCCATGATAGTTGGAACAGGTTCCATCATCCCCCCACATACCTGAACTGGACAAGCAGATGAAAATGACTGGATGGATAACACTTTAAACATACTCCACTAAAAAAAAATCCTGTATAGAATATTGTAAGGTAATGACACGGTAAGGTGATGGTAATTTTCATTTAAGACTAATAATGTCTGAAGTAGTTAAAAGAACTGATAGAGAAACGAATATTCCAGGTCTTTTTGTTTTAATTTGCTTCTCTTGTGCTTTATGCAGTCAAACAGCAGTCATCTTGTTAATTCAAGGAATTAGCTTTATGCATGCCTGTATTTAAGTAATTAAGAGAACAACAAAACACAATGCTTAGTGTTTGGCAAATCTCTTTGTGCAAATGGAAATGTGTTTAGGAGTAGCCTATGACTAATACTTCCCAGTGAAGGTCATGCTTATTTTCTGCTATGCCACAGTATGCTACAACTCTAAAACACAGATTAACATATTTTCTAAAAGAACGAGTGTTCTTTGAAGATGAAGAAAAAATATACTGCATATAGTAAAATAATGCAAAAGGCATTTTGTTTGTGCCTGCGTGGGTTTTCTCTGCATGCTGCAGTTTCCTCCCACAGTCCAAAGCATGTTTGTTAGGTTAATTGGTGCAGTGTAGCTGTGGATGTGAGCATGAATGTCTGCCTGTCTCGCTTTACTATGAGCCCCGTGATGGGCTGAAGACATGTCCAGGCTGTACCCTGCCTCTCTCTCCCCACTCCATCCCTAGCAGCCCTAGTTGGAAAAGAAGTTAAGAAAATTGATTTTACAGCTATCAAATAAACATAAACTTTGTACGTTTGTTGGCGAGATGGAACTCACAGTCACCCAAGCAAGAAAGAGACTTTTATCAATTCTCGTTTGCTCTTTGGCTGGAGTATTACACCCTCTTCTATTAATCCTTTGGAACCGTTTTGACAGGTAGTGAAGTAAAGGTTCAATAAAGAATGGAAACACTACGAGTTTAAAAATGCAATCAGTTGCAAGTTACTGATTATCTGCCCAAAACTGGAATAAAGAACACTGATTCCTGTCAGTTATGGCCAGAAGAACTGGCTTTAAACTGTGTTTATGACAGCACAAAATGGATCCTGTAAAGTAATTAATGCACCCTGAGTAATTCATAATGCATCTACAATTTGGTTGATAATCACATTTGTTGGAACAGTATTTTCATACACATTTGGTTGTTACCTTGTGTTTAAACTACAGTTTTTCGTGTTATTTATGTGTGTACTCTAACAGCGCTATCAGGCGTCTGGAACCTTTGATTGGTTTCATTGTACAATAGTAAAACACATTCATAACAATAGTGTTTCGATCCTTTTGTGTAAGTGCAGATGTTTATTTGGTTACTGTCCAACAGATGTGTATTTAGATGCGGTTAATGTACCAGTTTCGAATAAGTATCAGTTAAAAAGCCCCATGCTTATATTATACCACCACACCTTCTTTCTCTGTAGCTTTTCCACCTATTCAGTATTCTCTTCCTCCTTCTTCCACCAGGGCACTTTTCTTCCTTCCTCATTAGCCCCACTTATAAAACTCTTCCCTCCCCTTCTTCATTTTTTTTTCCGTCTTTAGGTCTGACGATTATGCAAGCTGTTCACTACTGAGTCGAGCTCCCTCATAAAGTCCCTATATGCAAACTGCAACATCTCCTTTATTAGTTGCAAGCTAGTTTAATCCTTTCCAAATAGGTCCACACAGAGTCAGCTGGGCTTCAGTTGATATTCTGCCAGCAGCTGCAGAAAGCAAATTCTGGTAATTGAAAGGACCGTGGGGGATGGGGAACTCAAATTACACCACCTTACAGCAATACAGGCATACCTTAGGTTATTTTTCAAATATACATGAGAGTCACTTATGGCAATATTTTCCCGTGAATGAATTACATACTTTCCTGAAGTCATGGTAATAGTGCAGAGTGGTCACCCATGACACATCACAGAGACCTATTAAGGCAATGTCTTAGGGGGAAATTGGCTGGAGAAGCAAAATAACAAGGACAAAATGGGGTTTTTAAAAAGGTGCGGGGACAGGGCAGGTTTAGGATTACATTCACATCTTCCCCTTTATGTTATTATTTCTTATTTAGCATACACAAATGGAAATCTCAAAACAAAAAAAGCTGTGAGGTCAAAATGCATGCAGAGAATTTGATTTGAAAGGGAACATATTGTGTTTTCTGCACCTACGCTTGTTTAGCATGTGGTTAAAATATACTCTGAACATAACTCCACTTCCAAATGGCAGGAACTTATTATTAAAGCTATCAATGCTATTGTTAATACACTAATCTGTATTTTTTTAAAGAAGTGTCCTTTACAGTGTTGAAAACTGATACACAACTTTGCAGCTAACTTCACTTTTAGAGGGTAAAACTGAACAGTTGACTAGTCAACAAAGTATAAGGTCAGCAATTGAAGTTGATGGATCATTTAGCAGGAAAAGAGGTGGAAGCTGAAAGCCAAACAAAAGGTAATAGAAGAGAAAAATTAGTTGACCAGGAACATGCCTGGACTGTATATGGAGACATTCACCATGACAGCAAACCAAAAGTGAAGCATCTCAGAAACTGCTCTTAGATCTTCCACAGGTGACATTACATCCGTGACTGGGAATGAGGTGTCAGTACCACATCCCTGCCACTGATCACAGTCATTTTGGCTTCACTCAGTGGGAGGATGTGATGACACCTCATTTATCAGTATATATAATTTAAATTTGACATATCCAAAAGAGAAAAAGTCTTAAAGCAGCATTAAAAAGGAGCATTTTGTGCTTTCTTTTCACAAACCTAGCAGAAATGTTGTTTTTATGCCTCATTAAAGCTCTGCACAGTACCAGATGTAAGCTGGCAAGTTGCAGCTGCTGCAAAGTTGGCTCAGTGAGATTCCCTCTGAATGCTAACTGCCTGGGTATCTGAAGGGTGAACTTTTGTCCAAGCACACAAGCTTACAGAGGAGAAATAATCCAGCAGAATTCAAATGTCATGACATACATGGCACTATCATAGAAGCTAATTACTGATTCACCCCAAGCTAATGCTAAGTATAATTGGTGCTGCCTGAGACAATGAGCTCACAAACAACATTAACAAGCTCTTGGCAGAATTATCCACAGCTGAGTAAAATCTTTACATATACAAACCATTGGCAGATAATTGAGGGAGCATTGAGCCCCTTGTGGACGCTTTCCAATCTGGCCACACAGACTACTAGGGCAGTCATACAATTACCACTGGTCTAAATGTAGCTGTAGTGATTATTCCAAGTATTACATTGATGAAAAGACTTTGACCTTAAACACTAACTGGTCACAATGTTACTGTGAAAACAGCTGAGCTGACAGTACACTCCCTGCCAAAAGTACCGGAAAAATGATGTCAATTATTTTCTTTTTCCCGTGCACATAAGAGGTTTGTGAGATCAAAAGATGGATACCAGAAGAGAGATCAGAGTTTCAACTTTTATCCCTTGGTATTTACATCTAGATATTTTAAACAGCATAGAACAGAACACATTTCGTGTCAAATCACCCAGTGTTTCATGTGAGCAAAAAGTATTGGAACATTACACACAATGGGTGTTTCTTATTTAATCACTAAGTAGCCCTTTATATCTACTCTCAGTTTAAGCTTTGGCTTTGACCTGTCAAGACTGCATATGTAGTGAATAAGGGTAGAAGAAGAAGTTGTTTGTGGGTAAAAAGCATGCCATTCTTAAACAAAGAAAGGGGGGGAATCCATCAGAGGTACTTAGAAAGATTGGGCATAGCCAGTATCACTATTTGGAATGTCCTGAAAAAAGGAAAATTGGTGTACTGAACAACAGGCATCAAACTGGATGTCCAAAGAAAACAACGAAAACTGATGACAAATGGTGAAGGCAGTAAAGAAAACACTGAAAACAGCTGTCAGTAACATTATGAACAACATCCAATAAGCAGAGGTAAAAATAGCAATCCATTGTTAGGAGACTCAGAGAACAACAATATTGCATACTGCAAGATGCAAACCACTCATCAGCAGTAAAAATGGAAAAGCCAGACTGGAAATTTAAATAAACAAAGACTACAGAACTGAGCCACAACAGGTCTGAAACCAAGTTTTATGTATTGATGAAACAATAATGAACCTCCACCAAAGTGATGGAAAGGCCAACGATTGGAGAAAGAAGGGATCCTCTCATGATCACAAACATACAAGCACATCTGTGAAGTATGGTGGAGGCTGTGTCACGGCTTGGGCTTGCATGGATGTCATTTTTATTGATGATGTAACTCAAGATGGTAGTAGCAGGTTAACAAAGTCTACAGGAATATACTGTCTGCATCTAAACTGATCAGGTAGAATTTTATTATGCAGCAAGATAATGATCCAAAGCACACCTCAGCAAAGGACTTTATCAGGGGAAAAACTGGAAGGTTTTAAGATAAGGCAGCATATAGTCAAGTATGAAAATATCTACTATAT
>VUQH01016235.1:16786-33752 GCA_015106775.1 Etroplus canarensis | reverse complement strand
CGGTGAGAGGGGCTTGTGGCCCCAACTGGAATCAAACCAGGGACCTTCTGCTTATAAGGCAAATGCGCAAACCACCACGCTACCGGGGACACATTTATAAATTTTATGTATACCCACAGATATTCTCCAGTTTCTGAGCCTCTGATTAGCATTATAGCATGTTTTATTACATTGTTTTGGTTTATGATGTGCAGTTTTACTGTTTTACTCAAGTCTCTTTTCTCCCATTGGTGTTGTTTCCATCGACAGACTAGCAGGAGGCTCTTTTTAGTAAAAATTGTGCAAAATAACTAGTTAGCTAGCCTAACTGGCTGCTATCTAAAGAATAGAGAGCTTAACAAATAAAAGAGCTAGATATATTCCTCACATACTGGTGGAGACCAAAATGGAGGGAAAAGATTAACAAACATTGTGCTTAAAGTCATATAAAAAAGAAACTTCACAGGACTGGACTGAGTCACAAGTACACCTTTATTTCTTCCTATGCAGTCTTGTGAAATCTTAGGTAAACCCTTTGGAATTAAGAGGATAAGTAGCAGCCAGGTGCTGCTAGTGTGATCACCTCTGTAAAAGCAGAAGTTTTGACAGCTTACTGGTCTGGAGCATTCAAATGACTGTTAACACCCCAGAGTGGACGTCCCAGCAAATTAAACCCAAGGCCAAATTGTGCAATGCTCAGAGAAACTTCAAAAAACTAGAGAGCTATATCTCAGATTCTACAGGCCTCAGTATGATAATTTTTTAAAGTTCGTGACAGTAAAATTTAGAAAGACTGAACAAGTATGGATTGTTTAGAAGGGTTGCCACAAGAAAGCCTCTTCTCTCTAAAAAACAAACAAAAAAATATGTAGCTGTTTGGTCACAAAGCACAGTGACACATTTAGCAAAACTCAAACACAGCATGTCAGCACAAACACCTCATGCCAACTGTCGAGCACGGTGGTGGAGGGGAGATGATTTGGGCATTACAAGGTATTATCAACAAAGGTGGTTCTACAAGCTATTGAATCGTGGGGTGTAATTAATTTTCACAGGACTGCATAGGGTCATGTGAAAACTTTCTTTTTCACATGACTGTACATATACTTGTCAACAGAAACATGACTCCAAATTAAGGATAATGTTGCTCTGTGTCTGCTAGAAGTGTAAACAGGAAATTGCTGGCTAAATTTTTTAGCCTGAGCAAAATTATAAAGTGAGAATGGATGGAATGCTTGCTCTCTCCAGTCTCTAGTACCACTGGGTAGTTTGCATCTGAACTTAAAATCTGTATCAGCAATAGAATAGAATAGAATAGAATAACTTTTATTGTCATTGCAAGATACAAGTGTACAGTGCAACAAAATTTAGGCATCTGGACAGTAAGATGCACAAAGTTATGTTCAGCATGAATGCAGAATATGCTAAACTGGAGTAACTTCTCAGTCTATTTAAATGCTTTAATATCAGGACTCCTAAAATAACTTCTTGTGATTTAAATCAATATTCTTATTGGTTGTGACATTCGTTGCCTCTAGTACCTCTTGTTAGATTATTCTGGAGATAATTTAACTGTGGTATTTCTTATTTGTGTCATTCAGCTGGTGAAACAATGCCAGGCCATGCTGGAGGCAGGCAAGGTCTACTGTCAGACCAGCAAGATCTTCGTCGGTGGCCTCCGGGAGCTTGGACACCAATGCTCTGAGGACAAGATGATGGCGGTGAGAAGAGTGCACAGTCATCAGAGAGTTATTTATATACTCATTATCTCATGTTATTTTTCCCACTCAGATGGGCTAACATTTATTCAAAGAGTGCATTTGTTTATATTTTAATAATTATTTGATCTATATGGCTGTTGAATTCTGAATAAGTGTGCACTTATTTTTTATGAGACGAAGTGCTCTTGAACCTGGGGTCTCAAACTGCACTTGAGCTATAAATACAGATGGAATTAATGAATAAATAAACCATTAAAATGCTGTACACATTTGATGAATTGCAGAGTCTAATCTAAGATGTCTGTTCTGCAGGATTGCTTGGAGAAGTTTTCCAAAAAGCTGTCTGTCATTTTTGAGGCACAAGGAGTGAGTTTGTTATTCATGACCTTGAACTTCTCTATTTCAGCCATGGTGCTTATCAGCTACAGTATGCAGTGTGCTCTCACTAAAAGATACTTGTTATTGTCTCCTTTTAGGAAGTGATTGAGACCACACAGAAGTCAGTCAAGACGAAGCTGCAAACCTTTGTGAAAGAGTGAGTAAGCTGCTTTTGGTGGCCATTTCTGTTTGTTCAATTTAATTCTTTCAGTTATGGAGCTTCTCTGTCACCAGCAGCAGGATATAGCACACTCCATACATCTATCTTCTTTAGACTGAGTCACTCTTCTACATGTCTGCCAATAATCATAATTAGCTTGTAAACCTTCATTCTCCTCCCCTCATAATTTGTCTTGTGGTCTGCCCCTATTGCTGGGAATAATTTGGTAGATTAGATAAGAGAGGTGTTTGTGATAGCATCAAATGTTAAACAGTAATGCACAAAAGCTAATATGATTTTCAACAAGCAAATTTTATTCAAATTTAACAGAATGAAAAAAAATCAGTAAAATAATAAAAATGCCAGTAAGGGAAAATATTTCATATAGTGCGCACGGTGCTCATAAAAACTTGTGCTTTTGACAGAAACAGCCCGTAACATGCTTTTATGTATGAGAACAAAGCTAATGTGGAGAAAGCTTATCTGTACTTTCCTTGAATTTACCTTGTGCACAAGAAAGGTCAAACTACATTTTCCTCTTATCTTTCCCTCCTGTTCCACAGAGATGTTCGTCGTTTTAGGGACAGGCGAAAAGAGTTTGAGCGCAGTAGCGAAACCCTGGAGGGCGCGCTGGCTCGAAATGCTCAGGCTCCACGAGGAAAGCAACATGAAGTGGAGGAGGCGAGTAATGCCCTGCTCAATGCACGCAAAGCCTTCAGGTCTGAGGCTTTGGACTACGTTCTGGAGGTAAGAAAAGAGGGTGCAGAAAATCAGGCTTATTCAGGGCTCACTGTAACTTAGAGAACAACAGCCTGGATAAAATATATAGCAGCACATCTGATCATAGTTATGCTTTGAATGATAAAAGGTTTGCCTCAGGGCTTCTGTCCACACTTGTGGTTGTGGCTCCCGGCTAGCCAGTGAGACTCGTGGTCATGAAAATATGGACAGTCTCTTGCTAACCACTGCTTCCTTTTGTTTTTAGATTAATGTCATTGAAGCCAAGAAGAAGACAGACATTCTACAGGCAGTGAGTTCATTCTGACCTATTTTAAATTCCTGTTGTTTTTATAAATCCATATAGTTGTCTCCATCTTCAACATGTATACTTTTACTGTCTCTTTATTGTTTGCTTCTTACTGGATTGTTTTCTGGAGTCTTTCTAAATGCTTTGTTATGCTTCCCGTCAGATGTTGTCGTTGATGGAGTCCCAGGCCCAGTTCTTCCAACTAGGACACCAGTCTCTGTCAGAACTGGAACAGTATCGACAAAAGCTGAGTGAAGAGGTAATTTTTCTATTTCTGCTTTGTAAAATTTAGCAGTTATTTCATATTGAAAAATGAAATTCTGTGACTGAAACTGGCTCTGCACAAATGATAAACAAGTAACAGCAGGACGGGAAACCGAGACACTCTGCCTGACAGAAATGTGTGTTCATACTTCTGACGGTGTACAATAGAAACCTAATTTGTGTTTTGCATCATGCTGAGTGTAGTGAGCCAAAGGATGTTACTAGTTTGGTCCTTATTATTTCATGTCTGTGTATTTCTTTTGTGGTTTTGTGGGGGTTGCTTATGTTACAGATGCTTCACTGAATATGGATAAATATCAAATTAAAGATAGAAAATATGGAGATAACATATAAAGCCTATATGCAAGAAACTGCAATATGTAGCATAAGTATATCAAAGTTAAACAGTATTATATACAATATATAGATAATATGGCAATAGGAAATAGTCCAGGTGTCACAGACAGAAATTGTAGTTTCATGGCCGCATGTAGGAATGATACCCTGTGGTGATCTGCAGTGGGATGAGTCTATTGTGGAATGTGCTCTTTAAAGGGTCATGAAGGATTGTACAGCATTGTCTGTAACTTGGACAGCATCTTCATGCCTGACACCACCGTAGGAAAGTCAAGATTCACACCCACAACACTACTGGTCTTTTGGATCAGTTTGTTGAGTCTGTTAGTGTCTTCTACCCAAAAGGTGCTAAAAGATGGGCATAGCCACAGTGATGTCTTCCACTTTTGGACTATTTATTGTTTTGAATCCACGAGTTTAGCTTTTGAAAGTGACCATATTTGGATGAGAAAGTGGAGTGCTAAATTTGTTGCTAACACTAGCAAGCCAATTAGTTAAAGTAATCCCTAAAGCTTAATTTGTACCTCTGTGTTGAATCTATGTAGAGCCTATGACATTGCCTGTGCAAATGGCTGATGCCAATGTCAGCATTTATACCTTTACTGCTGTACCTCCGACTGCGTCGATGTCACATGTAGCCACATTACTGAGGTTCACGTCAGGTTATGGTTTAGTGTTTCAGAAGGGTTTGCAGTTAAAATGTACCCATGGGGTCAGTTCAGCGCAGAAGCATGAATCCAATGTAACAGCCAGCAAGCAACAAGCAGGTGAGTCTTTAATCGCTTAATTTTAAGCCTTAATACATTTAAACTGATAAGTTATAAAAAAGATTACCTCCTTATAGTTGTTGAAGGGGATAAATGAGCTTTAGAGACCAAAACAATTTTTGTACTAAGATGTCGACATGTTAATTTTATCTCTGAAATGCTCCTGTGAGTATGTCATGACTTAATATTGTAGACAACCTCAAGTGGCCATTAGAGGAGCTGCAGTTCTTGGCATTTTCACATTTGCAGCCCTGGAGGCTGCTGCTTGGGTCTGCCCAACTTTTAAAATGCACCTATTATTAATTATTCAGTTTCAGAGCTACTTAATAATAGGTGATTAAAAGTAGGTGCAGCCCTGCAATAGACTAGCGACCCCTCCAGGGTGTACCCTGCATCTCGCCCTATGACAGCTAGGATAGGTTCTAGATCCCCCGCGACCCTGAAACGCATAAGCGGATTAAAATGAATGAATGAATTTCACAGGTGCTCATAGGTTTAGTTTTTTTAAACTTTGGGTTTTCAGATTGGAAGTCTTTACCCTTAGCTCAGCGAGTTGACTCCCAGTTCTAACTTCATATTTAATGCATGCTTTTCAGTGGCATAGAACAGTATGCATATTCAGCCCACATATGGTAAATGCAATGTGCCTTTGCTTAATTATTAAGTTAATGTTGATAATGAGCTACAGTTCTGTAATTTACATTGTCTGCATGTTAAAGGGAGACGCCAACGAAAAGCTGGTGTATGTAATGCAGGTTTCAAACCCTCAAATTTGCAGATGATTTATGAGGCAGGAAACTGAATAAAAATGTTTGTTCTGGCTTGGGAATACACAAGATGTTGCTAAGACATGTTGGGTGAAACAAAACCATGTTTATGCACAACAAGCCACATGGTATTATTATAATATTTTCATAATAGGAAAAGTGCTGTTTGGGTAAACTCTGTCCAACCAGGACTTGGCATCTTTGTGGGGTGGGGCAATGGAGTCACAAGATGACATCACACTTTCATCGTGACAGGAAAAAGTGAACAACAACAGGAAATATTTCACGTCTGTGTGTGTGTGTGCGTGCCTGCCTTCCTGCTCTTTAACTTAGGAGACTGGAAAATCTTTTCTGCACTGTCAATCTTAAACAGCAACAGCAGCGTTGAGTGTTTTTGATCAAATGAAAAGAGTTTTAAACAGGAAATAGACTGTGAAAACGTTTACTGACTGGATCAAACCACAGCAAAGCTCTTCCTGTTTCAACAGGAAACGATAAGAATGAGCATAAGCAGATGAGAGCGTGACACAGGGATGACACAGGAATGACACATTAAATGAGCTCTTTTCAGGAGAAACTACCCATGTTGTTCTTTGGTTTGGCACCGGATATTCAAAGAAGCTCAACGCTTCCTAATTCCTGTTTGCACAGAAGTTTGCAGGAGCGATAACCTGTTGATCTCTGATCTTTATTTCTCACAGAGGCAAATATGTTAGAGAAGAAAAGGGGTACACTCTCGTATTGTGCATTTACAAGAAAATACATATAAATAATAGACCATGCAAGCAAGATTTCTATACTTTAAAGACTGTTTTCATAATTTATTTTCTTATTTGAGATGTTATTATAAAATACGGACAAAGGATATTGTGGTGGGTGAGTGACGCTGGCAAAAAGTTGGTGTGTTTTTTGGAAAGGCACTAAATCTGTACTAGTTCAACTGTCTTGAATAAAAGTGTTGCAAGTTTGACAGCTCATCAGAATCAGGGAATTGTGAAAATTTTGTTGTTGCTGCCATTCTGAGCAGTGTGGCATTGAATGAAATGCATTATGAGAGTGGAAATATGAGTCCAAACTTGTTTCTGAAGAATAATGTCTGTGTCTGTTTTGACAGCACACCCAGTTTGTCTTAAACTGTGCCAGGGAAAAGAGGGACATGGAGCAAAGACACGCAGCAATCAAGAAAAAGGTAATACAGTTACAAACATTTACAGCTTAAAGGGCATGCCATCAAATTTGCAGTTCAACAACTGTGTCACAGGTTTACTACTGGACTCTAAAGACAGGACACAAACAACCAAGAACAGTTTAAAAGCTTTAATGAAGCACTAAGGAAAACATTGCCAAAATAAAATGTGCAACAAATGAGTGATAGTAAAGGACTGGTTCATCTTGGCTGGGTGTGAGCAGGATTAGGGAGAATCCAAAGAGCTCCAGGGGAGAAAGAGATCTCTGCAGGTGGGCTAGAGAGAGTGGGTCAGGCTTACAAGATGTAGAGTCCAGGCAGGCAGGCATTTTGCACTGGAGAAAGCAGCATTGAAATAAGGCGAGTGTTCTAGAAAAACACAGTGAACCAGGAGACAAGAAAACATGAGCAGATGGCCTAGCTTTACTACACTTGTGAAACTAGTAATCCGGCGAGGAGCAGAAAGAAACCACAGCCCTAACTATGGCAGTAATGAGAAACTGCAAACAGGTGTGCCAGCCCAACTCCACCCCAGCCACGCCCACTCCTGGAACTAAGCAGACTTAAACTCTTCTGGTCCAACCCAGACAGCAGAGAGACAGATAGAGCACAAGGAACCAGAACCAGCACCTCAGGCGGTGGCTCTGTTGCATTATATTCACCTACAATGCTAATTAGAGCCCAGTAGAACATAAATGTTCATTTGGCACTGATGGCTGGAGTAAATATTCAAAATGTAATGTGGGCTGATACAGTTTACCCAGTCAAGTTTAGTCTAGATGTCACCCTGAAGAGGCTTGTGATTATAGCCCAAATATAACAGAACAAGCTTGGGCCTTGTTTAAATGGCACTGATGTAGCTTAGTTGTTTTAGTTGGTTCCCTCTTGGTTGACATGCAGCATTGCTATGGCAAACTTTTGAGTGAGATCTGGCAAACAAGGGTGGGCCATCATTCCACACAAGTGTTGCTGCCTGGGAGGATTACTTTTATATTAAAAACCCCTTTTCCAAATAAACAACATAAAAACTAAAATCCCTGATATGTTAATTCACCTTTATGTAGCTAAAAAAGTACAAAGAAAATATTGTCAGTAGTTTTATTTAACAGCTCAATTGTATGTAAAATTTAGAACTTGATGGCTCAATGAAAGTTGGGACAGAGACGGTTTACCTTTGTGTGACATCAACTTTCCTTTTAATAAAACTTTTTAATAATTTTGTAACTGAGAATACTGATTGTTGGGGTTTTGCAATTAGAAATCTTGTCCAGTCTTGTTCGATATAACTTCAGCTGTGCAACAGTCCGTGGTCCATTGTCTGATTCTACTCTTCATGTTGGACTGTACATTTTCAATAGGAGATAGCTCTGAACTGGCAGCAGGTCGGTAAAGTTCACACACTCTGTGTCTATGAAGCCGCGCTGTTGTAGCGTGTGCAGAACTTGGTCTGTCGCCGTCCTGCTGAAATAAGCATAGCCGTCCCAGGAAGAGACGTCACCTTGATGGCAGCATATGTCTTTTAAAAACTAATATACACCTTAGAGTCAATGGTACCTTCACATACATGCAACTCAGCCATGCTGTGGGTACTGATGCACCCTCGTACCATCACAGATGCTGGTTTTTACATGTTTTGTTTATAACAGCCTGGTTAGTTGTTTTCATTTTTGGCATGGAGAACTCAACACCCGTTTCTTTCTGAACACGAGCTGAAATGTGGACTCATCTGACCACAACACATGGTTCCACAGTTTTTTAGTCCATTTGAGATTTGCTCAGGTTGATATAACTTGGCAGCATTTCTGCATAGAGTTAATTTATGGCCTTCTCCTTGCATAATATAGTTTCAAGTTGCATTTATGGATGCAACGATAGAGTGTGTTATATGACAATAGTTTTCTGAAGTACTCCTGAGTCCAGGCAGCTATATTTGTCACAATAGTATGATGGTTTCTTAGGCAGAAGATCACACACATTCATCACTGGGTTCTGTTCTTGTTGTTTACACACTGAAATGTCTCTGAATTCTCTGAACTGTTTCACAATATTATGCACTGTAGATGTTGAAAGACCTAAGTTATCTGCAGTCTTGGATTCAACAAATGTTCCTTTTGAAGTGACTAACAATTCTCTTGCAGATTTTAACACAAAAGGATAAGCCATGGTCAGTCTTGTCTTTGATGGATGCAACATCTTTTCTTTGTACTTTTGTCAGATAAATGAGGGTTCCTGCGAATTAACTTTTAACTTTTGTTTTTATTGCATGTTGGAAAATATCACATTTTTTGTGGAAATAGGGTTTATGCATTACTCTGTTAAAAAAACACTTTTCAAACTACAGGAAAAGTCCTTTAACCAGACAAAGAGTGCAATAGGAATCTCAGTGACACAATGTGACTACTATTTCTTAAATATTTCAAGGACATGTCCTATGATGACTCCATTATGGACTTTAATGCTGACGCAGCTAATGGGATTGCAATGGAGGGCTATCTCTATAAGCGAGCCAGCAACGCCTTCAAGACCTGGAGCAGGTACAATTTTTAACAAATGCACTGTTTGCATTTTTCCTCCTTCCATGAAGCTCACTAAAAGGACTCTGATGTCCACTGTGACAAAATGACCAACAATTATATTATTTCTTTGTTCGCTTGTCAAACAGTGAATTAAAATGACTCCTTCTCCACCTCAGGCGCTGGTTTTCAATTCAGAAAAATCAACTGGTGTATCAGAAGAAATTCAAGGTACATTTTAATTAAATGACAGAGCTCTTGGCTTAGAACAAAGAGCACATACAACACACAAATGTGCACGTATGCATTCTGACCTGCATGTATGATCTGTCTTTCAGGACCAGCCTACAGTTGTGGTGGAGGACTTGCGACTTTGCACAGTTAAGCCCAGCACCGAGAATGAGAGACGATTCTGCTTTGAAGTGGTATCCCCATCAAAGTGAGTTTGCGTGGGTGTAAAACTTCATGCATACGTGTGTTTTAGCAATGGTGGTAAAGTTTCATTAGCATCAGATGTGTGTATTAAAGTGTCCTGCATACAGGCAGGGTGTGAGTTTCATACATCAAGAATTATATGGTCACTGTGTGTGTTTGTGTGTTTTTAGGTGTTGCTTGTTGCAGGCAGACTCAGAGAGGCAGCAGCAAGCATGGATTAGTGCCGTCCAAAACAGCATTGCCTCAGCCTTTCAGGAGCGCAGAGAGGACACACACAGCCCTGTGAGAATACACTCACAGACACACATTATCTTCTAAATCGGTTTTTCAGTGGGAGTTAAATCCTCGTCATTCCTGTGTGTTTCCGTTATCAGAGACAGCGCTGCAGCTCAGTGTCTACAAGCAGCTTGGGAGGAGTAGGAGGTGGAGGAGGCGTGGATCAGGAGAACGAGGGCTGCAAAGCACTGGAGGAGGTTCAGGCAATCCCGGGGAACAGGCAGTGCTGCGACTGCGGAGAGCCAGGTCCTGATTGGGCCTCCATCAACCTGGGCATCACACTTTGCATCGTTTGCTCGGGGATACACAGGTATACACACACACACACACACACACACACACACACACACACACACACACACACACACACACACACACACACACACGGCTGAACAGCAGCAGCAGATGGCAGCAGATGTTAGTTGGTCCCTCAGAGAGCAGCGATGTTCCTAACACTGCCTGGAAACCATTTTCTGCCTCGCTGGGGGCCTCAGCGTATGTGTGTGTCTGTGTGTGTTACTGACTCAACAATGAGCAATGAAGTCAGTGTGTCAAGTGTGTGAGCTTCTTGCAGTCACATCCAAGCTAGTGATTGTGTGTGTTATCGACTCAATGAATATGACTGCACAGTGATACAAGTGTTTGTGTGTATGTGTTTGACTGTGTTCAGGATTTGCTTATTCAATGAGTGAGTGTGAGTATGAATGAGAACTGAGGCGCGCGTGCGTGCGTGCGTGTGTGTGTGTGTATGCAAGAGAGAGCTCTTGTATACACATTTTTAAGAGGGACACAGAGTTGTAAACCTGCAAAGTGGGGACAGTACTGGACACCTCTTGGATGTCTTTAGGGTCCAGCACTTTGAGTTAACATTGTTTTAGTCTGTTTATTTCACTGCCATAATAGCCACAGAATATCTTAAAAATGCTCAGGCCTTTTACTGGCTCATAATTGTTTTTGGGTGGTTGGCTATATGCACATAACTGCATTTTTGTCATTTTGCCTGTTTTGGAAGAGGGGTTTGGCTCATTTTAAGATAATTTTGGGCGCTGCTATGATAAATTTTTGTTCTTCTAAAAGCCCTGACCTCACATACATGAAAATGATTATGAATCAATGCAAATTCAATTCCTGTTGTTCCATATTGAGTAAGTACTTCACGACTGAATTCGTTGAGTGCTATGATGACTTGCAAGACTTAGTAAACACCACATAATGCCGAGGAAGTGGGGTGCCAATTCTGAAATTTCTAAAACTTTCACGAAGGACTGTGATTTTGTAAACCGTAACGCGTCACAATGGTGCTGTAGACTGTTGTACTTGCTTTGTAAATTACCCTAATCTTTCACATCAAGAGTCAAGAGTCTGGACATGCTTGGCCATACTGTACTCCACTATGGCCAAGTGTGTCCAAACTTTTGACTGGTAGTGTAAATAAACATAAATCTGAAGGCAGAAAAATGAAAATTAAATACATAACATGTATGTATCAAGTTGAAACTGTGACACAATTCAAACACCTTGGAGCGATCATCAGTGAGGAAGGCTTAAAGACAGAGATCTTAGCAAGAGCAGCACAGACAGCAACAGCACTGGCAAGACTGAAACGCATTTGGAGAGACAAGATCATCAGGCTCACATCTGAGCTGAAGCCATTGCATGCGCTGCTCATGTCCATTTTCCTATACGCATGTGAGTCATGGACTCTTACAGCTGAACTGCAGAGAAAGATCCAGGCAGTGGAGATGAGATGTTTCAGAAGAGTACTTGGTATCTCATACAAAGACCACATCTCGAATAAGGACCTGCGCACAACCATCAAACAACATGCGAGTCACTATGAAGACCTGCTGACCACAGTCAAGAAAAGGAAGCTACGGTGGTATGGACATGTGACAAAAGCCAATGGAATGACAAAAACCATCCGCCAAGGTACAGTTCAGATTTGTAGTCCTCTACTATCTCCATACACACCCCACTGATGGAAACAGGGGTCACTAGTGTTACTGTCCTTCCCATGTCCACAGCTAGTTCTTTAGTCTTGGTCACATTAAGCTGTACATGGTTCTGTTTGCAAGACATGACAAAGTTGTCCACTGCAGGCCTGTACAGTCCACCCTCTCTGACACATCCCACTACTGCAGAGTCATCAAAAAACTTCAGAAGGTGGCAAATCTCTGTGCAGTAGCTCAAGTCTGTTTCCTAAACAATTCATGACATTCCACATCTCTATTGTAACCACTCCATAATGGTTCACAAGTTATAAATACATTATAACTCCTTCTTATCTGCTTCGTTAAAATGGTGCTCCAGAGGCCACTCTGCAATGAATCATTACCACTTTTATATCGTGTCAGTTTGTAATTAGCATTCACATAAGTGGGAACTCAGCTTTAATCACCTTGTGTGCTTTGTTATAATTCACTACAATCTACATCTACAATGCACTAAAACAGACCATGTTTTGTTCTTGTTATTAATTCTAATGGGGACCAAAATTTACAAAGCTAACATCATGCTGTATTCAGTAAGGCTTGAAATTAGCATCTGAGACCATGAACACATCAGGGAGGAGCTTACTGATGTAATAAATCAAGTGCGAAGTACAGCCAGCCATTTGCTCAAAGACGTTTCATGTTTGCATCTAGATAAGTCGTCCCAGGCTGAGTGTTAAAAATAAACCACTTCTTCACTGGCTTCACTGTAACTACCAAATGCGCTGGTCCAAAGATCTATTGCCCAATTGTTGCAGCGCTGGTTTATGTTAATGAGTCAGTGACGGTCCTCACAAGTATAGCAGAGACCGAATTTGTGTCAGTTGTGGGCTCCAAGACTTTCAGCTACGTGACACAGAGAAAACGCTGCCTCATTACCCCAAGTTAACCTGAACACACACACACACAGATGCGTGCGCGCGCGTGCACACACACACACACACACACACACACACACACACACACAGAGGTTTCACACTGAGAGGAGCTAGTGGAACAGTCTAACTTATTAACAGCTTTGTAATATATTCAACTGCACACGCTCAAATAATGTGAAATTAGTGGTGTTTTCACATCCACCTTCTTGCTTCAAAGCTCGTGTGTGTGTCTGTCTCTGTGTGTGTGTGTGTGTGTGTGTGTGTGTGTGTGTGTGTGTGTGTGTGTGTGTGTGCGTTGTACACTGCAGACTCTGTGGTAATGAGTCCTCAGTTCTTCTCTTCTCAGACAGTTGATCCATAAGCCATCTCTTCTGCATTTAAAAAAATCAATATGTGCAGCTGCCCTCCCTGCTGCTGCAGCTCAAACATGCTCGCTAACACACACTCAAAAGTCCTTGGGGACTTCCTGGGTCCATTTAGGTCCTAATCCCTGTTTTCCACTGACACGGTGAGGATCCAGTTCTGCTTTGGTGCCTTTTGAGAACCAGCCCACATTTTTCACCACAGTCTCACTGCAGTTTTTAAAACAGTCACATTTAAATTATCATTTTGTGTTCCTGGACACAAGTCAGTAGATTACTGGCTTTGTGTGTTCTTTGTGTTGTTTCTCATTATTTTGCAGTACTTTGCATCACATTTTGAGCCCTGCTGGGGTAATTTTGTGTCTCTTAATCATTTTTTTGTCTCTCAGATAATTTGTGTGTTTTGGGGGCTATTTTGTGTCTCACTGAGATTGTTTTGGGTTTTTTAGGATCACTGAGGTCTCTTCCTGATCATTTTGTCAGTCAACATTGTTGTTTTCTATCATTTTTATGTCTCATTATGCTACATATGGTCATTTTGTGTCTCGCTGTGAGTTTTTTTGTTGTTGCTCTCGTTTTGACATCATTTGCGCCCTGCTTGGGTAATTGTATCTTTCTTAATCCTTTTGTGTATTTTGGGGGTTGCTTTCCCCCCAGTTTTATCTCTATTGAGGTCATTTTACATCTTAGTGTGATCATTTCAAGGGTATTTTTGTGTCATTTTTAATGATTTTGCACTCATTTGAAGTTGTTTTGGGTGTTTTTGTGATATAGATTTCTTTTTATGATCATTTTGCATGGCTTTATGGTAGTTTATCATGGTTTTGTGGCCATTTTGGGTGTATTTTATTACACATTTTAGCCATTTTAAGTGGATTTTTTAAATCATTCCTTGGCCAGGTCTCCCTCACAAACGAGATTCTACATCTCAAAGGACTGATACCTGGTTAAACATGTTACAAGTAAATAAATGAAATAATAAAAATTATAAATAAAATAAATAATGTGCATGTTTTGTGTCCTTTTGCATCTTACTGTGGTCATTTTTCTGATTGTTTTCCATCACTTGAGGCCCCATTCAGGTAATTTTGTGTCTCTGTGATAATTTTGCACGCTTTGGCAGTTTCCACTTATTTCTCTATGTCTTTTATTGGAGTCACTGATTATTTTGCACACATTTATTATTGTTTTCCAACACTGTGTGACTTATTTATCTTGATTTTGTATGCCTGTGATAGTTTTGCGTGCATTTTTAACTGGTTTCCATCATTTTGCATTTATTTGGGGTCTATTCTGCATATAGTGGATATTTCATATCTCTTTATCATTTGTGTTCATTTCTGTTGTTTTCCCTTATTTTGCACTTATTTGGTAAACTTTTTATTTCTCTGTGCATGCTTCTTGCACCTTTTAAATCATTTTGCACCTATTCAGGCTGCAGTTTGGATCCTTAGTGTCTTTCTGTTAGTTCTCGGTCATTTTCCTACATTTCAAATCCCAAAATTAATAATTTCCTGTCTAACTGTGGTAATTTTGCAGGGTTTTTTTGCATAATTTTTAAATTTTGCACCTGCTTGGGGTCACTTTGTGTCTTTCATTAATCATTTTGCACCATGGTCTCTCTCTAACCATTTTCTATGTCTTTCAGCATGTTTTCCATCTCTTTGTGGTTAGCTTGTAAGGACATTTGGTTTGCTGTGTCTCTTTCAGATTCGGTGCACCTCCTTCAGGTTCTGTTGCATCTTTTAACTAAACGTGGATCCCCAGGGCCCCCGCTCCTCTGCCCACTAGCACTGTTCTCTAATCCATCCATGACCATATGCATTTTCAAATACACTGTATTTACAAATGTATTTCTCCAAAACAAGGCCATGGAAGTTGGCAACTGAGTGGAGTTTAAAAGTGGGCCACAGGAAGAAGAAGGTGGAATCGCCTGAAGAGAAAATACAATCTAATCCCTAAACAACTCCAAGAATGTGAAAAACATCACAAATAAATAATGACAACAATCAGTGCAGCGGATGTTAGGACTGATTTTTTTTAGTTGCTTCTACGATTTCTTAGTTGTTAGGGGTCATTAGGCATCCTTTTCTTCTTGTTTTACATCAGTTTCCACTCATTTTGGGCCATTTTTACGTCTGTTTGATTATTTTGTGTTTTTCCCATCAGTTTGTGTCCATTTTTCATCATGTTGTGATCCATTTGTGTGTTATTATCATTATGCACATATTTTTCGTCGTTTTCCACCATTTAGTCCTCATTCGGTGTAATTTAGTATTCCTCTATGATAACTGTGCAGGTTTCTCACACTGTTTTCCACTATTTTGTGCCTACCTGAGGTCTATTTTACATCAGGTTGTAGAAAATTTGTGTATTCTCGGTTGTTTTTCATCATTTTTTACACATTAGGTGTAATTTTCTATGTCTCTGATAATTCTGCATGCTTCTTGCATTGTTATCTATTATATTTTACCTACTCGGAGTCTATTTTACATCAGGTTGTGGATTTTTTCTGTGTTCTTGGTTGTAATCCCTCATTTTGCACTCATTTGGTGTAATTCCGGATCACTTTATGATCATTTTTGCGCACTTCTTGCATCGTTTTCCATTATTTTGTTCCTGTTTGGGGTCTATTTATATCTTGGTGTCCGTTTCTAACCATGCATATCTGTATGGTCATTTTCCATCTCTTTGAGTATGTGCCCCCTGTAGCGTAGTGGTTTACAAATTGGCCTTACAAGCAAGAGATCCCTGGTTTGATTCCAGGTGGGGACACAAGCCTTTCTCACCATGGAGGGTTGCGTCTGGAAGGGAACATCTGCCAAATTACCAATGCAGATGAATCTGCTGTGACGACCCCTTGGGGAGAATACAAGGGAGCAGCCGAAGGTACATTTTTTTTTTTTTTAGGTTGGTTTATATTTTACAAGTGAGCTTGAATGTTCCTGTGGTCCTGCGCCCACTTGGCCAGTTTAGTCATTTGTTCGTGACCACATCCATTTAAAAATACACTGTATTTACAATTTTGTCTTCTCCAAAACAAAGTTAGCATTCAAAGTCAGCCACAGGTAGAAGAAGGTGGAATTGCCCAAAGAGAAAATATCATGTAATCCCAAAACAACTCCTGGAATGTGTAAAACATCACAAATAAATGAGGATAACAATCGGTGCAGAGGATGTGAGGGTGGATTTCTTTTGCTTTGAGATGACTCATGATTTTAATAGTGAGCTACATTCTACTTCACTTTCATACCAGCAATTATCCTACAGGAGTAGGCGTCAGTTTTCTCAAACAGTGGGTAAATCAAAAAGTTGGCTTTGTGTGAATATAACTGAAACTCTCACACACAGGGAGCAGCACGCATGTCGGTGTAAAAGTGACCAGAAGGGATGTTTCAACCATCAATATCAGCTGGTCAAAGCCATGAGAGCATATGACAGTGTGTTCAGAGTGTTTTTAGTGCAAACAGAGAGCTCACTGTGTTTACCACTGAAGCCAACAAAATGTCAGGAAAGACTAACAGAAACCTCCAAACACAGTCTGCAGCCTCCTCTCTGTTTGGCGTGAGTATAAAATGCAGGACAGAAGGTGGACTTACCGTGCAGGCAGACATCGAGTCGTCTTCGCCCACCGAGTCCTCAGGATCGTGATGTGCATCCTATAATCAACACACAGAGGTCATGCATTAACACACACACACACACACGGGTAAATCATATAAAAAAAAAAATAAATAAATTTTAAAAAAGAGAAAACACGTATACGCACATGCACACACGCAGGCAGATGCACGCAAACACACACGGACACACGTTGGGCCACCCCCGATGCGCGGGAGAGAGGATGCACATCAGAGGTGGATTCAAACTGTTCTACTATTCAATTCAATTCAATTTTATTTATA
>VUQH01016234.1:2759-23280 GCA_015106775.1 Etroplus canarensis | reverse complement strand
GGAAATCTGTTAGGGTAATACCCATCAGACCGGGAGACCGGACCCTTTAAAAGGAGAGCTGGATTAGCACTAGTCCTGTACTGGGCCTGTGGTATAACCCCACGGGATCTCACAGGATCAACCATCCAAAGCAATGGACAGAGCAGAGGTGAAGAAGAGAGTGCAGGCAGGATGGAGTTGGTGGGGTGTCAGGGGTGCTTTGTGAGCAGCAGCAAGAGTAAAAGGGAAGGTTTACAAGACGGTAGTGAGACCTGCCATGATATGTAGTTTGGAGACAGTGGCACTGACAAAAAGACAGGAGGCAGAGCTGGAGGTGGCAGAACTGAAGATGTTCAGATTTTCCCTAGGAGTGACATGGATGGATGGGATTAGAAAAGAGTACATCAGAGGGACAGCTCATGTTGAGAAGTTTGGAGACAAAGTCAGAGAGGAAAGGCTGAGATGGTTTGGACATGTGCAGACGACGGATAGTGGATATATTGGACAAAGGATGTTGGGGATGGAGCTGCCAGGCAGGAGGAGAAGAGGAAGACCACAGAGAAGATTCATGGATGTAGTGAAGGAGGACATGCAGAGGGTTGGTGTGAGGGAAGAGGATGCAAGGGATAGAGTGAGATGGAGGCAGATGATTTGCTGTGGCGACCCCTAACGGGAGCAGCTGAAAGAAGAAGAAGAAGGAATAGGGAGAGACATGTACCATTATCTTGTGTTGGCAAGTCACTGGAGGCCTACAATCAGTTTGTTAATGGTTGGGTTGGTGATGTTTCCTCAAGTGTCCTGAATGCACATCTGCCTGCAGCTTGCCTATAGCAATGGCTGCCGCTCGTATGTTGTGACGTGTCTGTGGGAACTATGCATAGTTTGGTGGAGGAGGGATAACGCTATGGGGTTGTTTTTCTGGGGTTGGCCTGAGCTCCTTTTTTTCCAGAAAAGGGAAATCTTAATGCTTCAGCTTACCAAGACATTTTGGACAGTTCTATATTTCCAACTTTGTAGGAACAGTTTTGGGAAGGCCATTTTATGTTCCAGCATGACTGTACAAAATGCACAAAACATGTTCTATAAAGACATGGTTGGTTGAGTTTGGTGGTGAAGAACTTGACTGGCCTGCAAAGAGTCCTGATTGCCAGGTCCTTTCATCCAATACCAGTGTCTGACCTCACAAATGCTTTTCTTAATGAATGCACAAAAATTCCCACAGACTCAATCCAAAATCTTGTAGAAAGCTTTCTCAGAAGAATGGAAACTGCTATAGCTGCAAAGGGGGACAAACTCCATATTAGTGCCAATGGATTTAAAATGGGATGTCATAAATGCTCCTGCAGGTGTGATGTGGAGGTGGACCAATACTTTTGTCTGTATAGTGCATTTGATTTTCAGTTCAATAAAGGTTTAAAATAATTAGCAAATCATTGCATTCTGTTTTTCTATACATTTTTTTACAGTATACCAGCTGTTCTAGAAATAGGTCTGTAATTCATTTATGTTTTTACCCTAATCTTTTTAGTACACTTATTTTGCAGTAAACACTAAATGTATCAAAATGGTACTTTTCAGTCTCACCATGATTGTTTGCTATTGAAAAAGTATAGCCTTTACATTTGAATACAAGCTTTCCCACTGCGGTATTCCCATGGGCACTAATTGCATAGCTGTGATAAGAACAGTGATTGTTCTCAGCTATGTGATCTTTCAAATGTTTTAATTAGAAGATGATGGCTTTTCATGCTTTATGTACTGATGGGTTGTTACATAATGCCATGCACAACAATAAAGTAAAATGATAAAATATGTTTCTTTGCTAGTTACTGAGTTCTTCCTTTTGCAGTTTTTTGAACTTCTTTTGTTTTACAGCATAGTGAACATGGTGTCATAGTTTGAACACGGTTTCTGATTAATATTGGAAAGGCTAAACTAGATAATGTTGAGCTACACGGGTCATTAGTTAATCTATGACTTTTATTGATTATGCAATTACAGTAGCTGAAAAATGTCAGCCAATTGGAAAAGAGGCAATTTATTGGCAGATTCCAGCAAGTGAGTTCGTGTTCAAAAACAGGATTATTGATTATGTAGTAAGCCAGACTGAATAACTGTGTAATTGCATTGGATATGTATTGCATATTGGATATATATCATCATCCAATCAATCCAGTATTTTTAAATGCATTTTTGCCTGGGCAGGGGACGAAGCAGGGTTGTTCCATCTCCTGCTGGATGCGCTGCCTCTGTACAGCTCCACAAAGCTCCTCCTTTTCCGGTTGAGGAGGAGACTCCTGCCTGTTTCCCCAGTGGACAACACATGACAGGTTTCTTCTCCGAAGCCCCTCACCACACTCTGCCCCCTGCACAGACACACACGCAAAGACAAATATGACATTAATAAGTGTCTGCCAAGATTTACTTAACTTTATTTTAACTTTTTAATCTATTATTGCTAACCATAAGAAGCAAGCAAGTGTATATGGCTATAATGATTGCTGAGACAGAAGAACACACAAATTTCTAATAGTGATTAGAATTACTGCAGCTATTTTTCACAGCTGCATGAAATTTTTGATGAAATCTTTGGAAAACTGACTAGATATCAATGTTCCCTCTAAGGTGCGCGCTTGTGCAATCGCGCACTGCTCCGGTGTCCTCCGCGCACAGCAAATCTATGTAACACACATGCGCACAGCAAATCTATGCAGCGCACATGCACGTGGGAAGTCTATGCAGCGCACATGCGCACAGCAAATCTATGCAGCACGCATGCAAGTGTGCAGCTTAGAGGGACCATTGCTAGATATTTTTGCGTGTTTAGTTAGTAGTAGTTTTCTGCATTTTGTTGAAAAGGTAACATGTTTCTAAGTATGTCACTTATATGGTATTCAAAAAATGTGAAATTATGCTTGTTTAAGGGCAAGCAAATGGGCAGCGAAAACCACCCATAAAACCACAGTAGGCAGTAGCTGCACAACGCTACTAATGAATACCTTTATGAAGGGGCAGCTAGTGCACCATCTTTCCAAACTGCACATATCAGGCAAATAAGAACAGAACAGAAATACCAAAGGCTGTTCAGCTAAAGCAAAAGTCGTAAGTGCAGAGAAAAACAACAGAGAGGCAGAAAATTGCAATGCAGGTCATACCTCTACTGTGCACGGGGACCAGTCACTCAGCAACCACATATAGCAAGGCCTTATAGGGCATGGTTTGGTCTGTTTGAGCTGGGTGGGGCAGGGGCGACCCTCCTCATGAGCATCCTGAAGTATTCTCCGGCTGCGCACAGACTGGCCTGCATAAAATAAAGGCCATCATACAATTGTGACAAAAAAACACTGACCTGACTGCAGTTGCATTGGATGTTAACTCTTGTTTATTACACATTGCCACAGTGGAACCAAATAAAAAATGGGATTCATACTCTTATCTTAGATCATATTCTTAATGGCATGGCGAGAGACACAAATGCATCACCAAGCCAACATAAGGCTCCAACAGTTAATAAAATGAGTGGCTGAAATGATTTATTTTGAAGTGAACAGAGGTCGCCTCTTCTCTTTAGCCCGTGAAATATTTTGCTGATGACAAAGAGGAATTAGTGTAACAGCATGATACATCTGTGTCACTGTGCTGTTTTATGCCCATATTTTGCAGTTTCCTATAAATGTGCTTTATTCAAGTGAGCCTTTCATACTGTGTGAAAGGAAAAGTTTGGTAAATGGCAACAATAAAAAGGCAGCTTGTGTCTGGGTCCTGCAAGCCTTTATCAGCCAACCAGTTGGCAGAAGTTGTGTGTGTCTATGTGTGTAATGCCAAGAGAGATGCTGAGCTATGTGAGCCCCAGGAAGACACAAAAAGGACATTTAGCTCTGCTATCTCAGAAATCAAACTAAAAACTATTAATGCTCCCACGGCATCCTGACAAAACAAGATCCTTGTGTCGTCTGACACAGATACGACACAACTCCCTCATCAAGGCTGACAGATGTGCTTCACAATGTGGAGGAATAAACTGATAGCTGCAGAAAGTGTCTGCAGAAAGACTGAGTTGTGAAAGAAACAAAAAGAGTATTGCAGTGAAATCCCCAGCTGATAGCCTGAGTAAGTCGGATTGTTGGGGTTTTCCTTTTAACACTGTTGTATCTTTACCCTACAGTGTGAAGCGCCTCGAGGCGACTTTTGTTGTGAATTGGCGCTATATAAATAAAACTGAATTGAATTGAATTGAATCAAGTGTGAGCTTATTGGAATAGCAAGTTAACTGCAAGTAAACAGACAGCCAATGACAAATTACAATTAATAAAGTTAAGAAGACAGTGCTCAGTCTCTCTAATTGATAGAGTAATAACCGTTCTTTCTGGGAAGCCAAAGCAACAATGTATGCATCTTGGTTGGACCATTAAATTTTGTATATTGCAGGAGGTCATAGCGTTACTTGCTCAAAGTGATGCCAAGCATGCCACAGGTTGGCGATTACTAACTACATTTAGCACTCATGCAGAGGAAGGGTAGATATTTTATTTAGGAACACTGAATCATTTATGGCATCCATGAAGGTGAGCTATGTGAAATTTACTTTAAATGAACCTTCTTCTTGTTAAAATATAATCTCAAAAAAGTTCCCAATGTTAATTAAAAAATAGGCTTCATGCATAACAAAAACAAAGAGGGAATACTAATTTGTACATTATTGAAAAAAGGAAACAATTCAGCACTCAGTTTCTCTGTATAATAAGGCATTGGATTACACATAGGTGTAAATATTTTAATGCATTTAAATGTATTCATGCACAATTCAACATCTTGGTGAATGCCTGAGTAGACGGAATAATGAGGTGCTGCATATGTAGTCCACTGTGTGTCTGTTTATCAGGCTGTTGTTCCCAGTGGTTTAAGTTAAGTTTGTTTGCTCATAATGTTTTTACCTTGGTTCCCACAGGTGTGCGAACATTCTGCCCACAGCGACCAATCAGAGAGTATACAGCTCACAGGACAGTTGACTACGCAGCTCTCCGATAGAATCCACTTGTTGATCAAGCCAAACTATAGAAAACAAGAACAGATCTGAGTGGAGGGCTAACTAATTAGCATTTCCACTAATAAGAAAGACGGAGCACCCGCATTTCCATATTTTAAATAGGCTGCAGTTCATTTCAGGACAGTGGAAATGCAGCAGCTGAACAAAATTACCATTAACAATGCTTTCAATGTTATTGAGCTGTTAATGCACATTACATTTCACACGGACACAACATCATCACAACATTTATCACATTAAAACTACATTAACTAGGCAGTGCAATATGATTGTGAATATATCAAAGGTTAACGATATGTTTTGGAAAAAGACTATTATACAGTTTCCCACACAAAAGGGACAGTAGGGTATTTTCACATTTGCTGTTATTGATTCAGAATAAACATAATAATTTATAGTCACATAGTTATGTAATAAGAATAATGAATGAGCTATAAGAAATGACCCCTGCATTATCTAACAATACTTGAGATTTTGAAAAGTTTGTCTTCATTTGGTGCATAGTTTTCAAACAAATATTTCTGTATTATTTGATTTAAAAGACAGTATAACATAGTAGCATATTTTAAAGTTTTGCATTTGTAGTTTTTTTTTGCAACACCAATTATGAAAATTAAAAACAAAAGTTTCCTTTTCTACATTGAAAAACTGTTTTTGTAAATTTGCTCAGGATGTACTGTGTATGTGATGACAGTTGTAAGAGAAAACTTTTACATTAAAGTTTTTAATCGTCCATACAGTCATTACCTGCTCACACATCTGCACCTCCATAACTTTGCCATCGCTGCGAATACAGTCCAGGAGACGAAAGCGTGATCCCTGACCACAGATGGCATTTTCACTCAGCTGGCATGTACTCCAGTCTACACACACACACACACACACACACACACACACACACACACACACACAAACAGCAACATATTTTCATTAGTCTCACTGTCAAACCATCCTTTATATCAATACTGCCAGCCTACAACAGCAACGAAGTGCATATAAACCCCAGTACACCCAGCCTGAAAAGCTCACATTTTTAAATCTATTCATGTTTATTTTTTATTCAGGAAACTACTTGATATCATTACTTCTTTGGTAAGACAGGCTTCAGAGCATTGCAAAAACCCAAGACCATAACGATGAAACTGATTCACTCAAAAACAAGTACCCCATTCACTCACATAAACAGACCAAATATTATACACAGCAGTCTTTCCTAGGGATGAGTATCTCCAACTCCTGAGATACAGTTCAGTTCAGAACTAGTAGTAATAAGGTGCACAGAAATGGAAACCAGGGTAACCCTATTTAAAGTGACAGTGAGGAATTCACAGAGTACCAGAATGGTGTAATGAAAGAAAAGGCCCTGTGGTAGACTGCATATCCAGTGCAGGGCTGGTTCTAGTGATTTAAGCACCATGACAAAATATGGATTACAACTTGACTGTGGGGCATAATTCATGATTTTGAATAATTAATAGTAATTAAGATATTAGTAACAACAAGCAGCATGAAGCAACAAATACAGCACAACTTCAGTTCTTTTTTTAACATTTCTTTCAAATCTGGTGAGGCTTAGAGACAGATAGTCAGTGTGACAGACAGGCATGTGTGAGCGAATTCTGCTAAGGTAAGAATATAAAAATTAAACCCTATGCAAAAGTCCTTATTTATCCTAGAACCACCACCAGGTAAAATTTGTCTAAATCTCTTTCTTGATTTTATTTAACTTCTGTGTTGTTTAAATTAAATATCTGACTCATCTCTAAATTTTTCTAATAGTGTGGTATGTATCTCTATTGTAATAACTGCTAAAAAGAAGATAACAGCTATGCCACTAGAGAACAGAGCCATATTCCTGCTAATAATTTTGCTCATTTAGATTTTTGCTCAATTAGATACATATTCTATATTTATATTGTAATGCCTTTGCCTATTAATAAAGCATGTGATAAATATGCATCAAAAAGTTTCTCATATGGAAGCTGAGTTATGAATGCAAATTAAACATTAGACTTGGCTTCATCTTCCACAAAGGTGAAGCCAAAATGTCCCTATCGCCCCCTGCTGTCGCACTGCAGTATAGGATGTAGTCCCACCCCCTCAACGTTAGTGGACGGGAAGAGGTCAAACTAAAATGAAAAAGTTCTCCTCAGATAAATATTTCCCGAAGATGCTTTTTGGCATTTTAAGTAGTTCTTGTCATGCTGATATGGGTTCAAGCGGTCTCCTTTCTCATAAGTTTGATTTCAATTACTAAGCTATGTATGTATGTACCTTTTGGCTGCTCCCTTGTATTCTCCACCAAGCGGTCGCCACACTGGATTAATCCGCATTGGTAATTTGGCAGAAGTTTTACACTGGATGCCCTTCCTGACACAACCCTCCATGGTGAGAGGGGCTTGTGTCCCACCTGAAATCAAACCAGGGACCTTTCACTTCAAAGGTGAATGCGCAAACCACTACACTACCAGGGACACTATTTCAATTACTAAGTTGATGCTGTAAAATTGACATATCCTCATGATTGGCAGCTCTGACTACCGATCTGGTGTACCTGTTTGGGAGGGTGCGTGTTCTACATCATGCCTACAGTATAAGGTGCGTGGGCGGAAGTTAGATACAGCGACTCCACTCCAGGTCACTCCTGCCTAGACTCTGGCTCCAAAATTGCAAGATGGCAGTTCCCACAAATGGGGAATTTCTGCTTTACTTTTGTACAGTCGGAGAAAGTGGAGCCATGCCATCCATCTTTTATGCAGTCATTAGCTACGACTTACCTTTAGGCTGAAAGAATAGCTGTTTACCTGCGCCTTATATGAGAATGATTAATACAAAATTAGAATTTATTTTTCTTCTAGCCCTATGCAAATATTTAGAGACGTGTTCTAATTTCTACTGTTTTATTGCTGTTTCTTATTAATAAAACAGCTTTAAAAATGACGTTTTATTATTAATACCATATAATTTTATTGTTATATTGACATTTTACATATTGCATGAAGTTACTTTGTTATACAACACAGTGTTGTAAAATTATGAAGACATTAACCTTGTACCATGATAATTAATGCATTCTAGTGAGTAAATTTTTTTCTTTGCTGGTTATACAGCATGCCAGTTATGTGTTGGCAACAGGCTGTATTTAAAAATATAAAAAGCCTTGGATTGATTCACAAAGAGCACAACCAGAGTTTTTAAAGTTTTGTATTTTCTAATTAGTTTTCTTTTTCCCATTTTCATTTTGAGTTTTAATTATTTTCAATTCTGTTTAGTTTCACTTAGTTTCCAGAGTGGGTTTGTTTTCTTCAGTTTAGTTTGTATTGTTTGAAAATGTATCTTTTTTCCCAGTGGTAGCTTTATTTTTCTTGATTATAATAAAATGGGTAGTATTTGTCAGTGCAAGATTTAAGATGTTCAGATTAGAGTTGTTGCAATACTTTGTGAAGGCAGTTAACTCTAAGTCATGTCGACATCTTGAGTCTAAACAAACAGATGTACCAAAACCTCACCAGGTGGTCTTACCAAAATTTACCAAATTACAAAGACTAAAACTTAGGACATTCTATATATATTTTTATTCATTTTAGTTAGTTCTGATGGCATACATTATCCTTTTGGGTTTCATTTTGAATAAAAATCTAGTTTTTATCTTTGTTTCAATAAGCTAAAAACATTTTAGCTTTCTCCTCAGTTTTAGTTTAGTTTTAGTTCACTATAATAACCTTGAGCACAACATGGTAGCCATTCTACCAGGAGTGTGGAAGTGAAAGTCTTTTGTCAGATATCATGTGCAGATTGTTGTACCTGAGACTTTGTACTGGTAGGTGAAGCATGTACTGTTGAGAACACAGGGCTCTGACTGGACCATCTCTGGGCAGGGTGCATTATCTGAGGCTGGGGGGCGTAGGATATGTCTGCTCCTGTTCCTTGATGTTTCTTGGTCACAAAGCTGCATGACAAAAATGATAAAAAAGGTAGGTTTAGTTTTAGAAATGAGTGGAATGAAACCAAGGAGCCAAGGTGTCCTTCAGCAGCAGCTATTAAAAGTTATCTTTGGCATGAACTTACTTTTATGACCTATCGAGTTGAAGATACTGACAGTGCAAGGTAAGAGTTATGAAATCCATTGTTAGTTTCTGATGCACTGAAAAAAATTTGTTTTTAAGTATCAAACTTGTGATAGAACAAATTATTCACATTCAGCTTATCAAAAGAACTGCCCTTAATTGCCCTAATTTTCTTTAGTTATCTAGTAATTCAGTTAAATGCAATACCATTCAGTTTGTGAACAGCAGCTTATGCCTGCACATCTCCCTGACCCCTTTGTTTATTCATCTGTTTATTTGCATTGAATCCAAAATGCAAATGTATTGTAGCCATTCTCTAAATTTGTTCATTATTAATGTATAATCACAAAAAAGAACAAATCTTGACAGTTAATCTCAAAAAGAAGATTATACGTTTATTTGTCCCTAATAAACATATTTAACAAAAGGACAATAACCTGAATGACTCAGTTCAAGGTGAGACCCTCCGTTTCTCTTGACATGTGTGCTATCATTTTACTTAGCACACAGCATTTAGCAGCCTGATTTCCAATCCACTGAGTCATCCTTGGGCAAAAACTACCTAATGAAAGCTTTATGAGGATGAATCTACAAGCTGTAATTGTTGCTCTTCCACCTAAATAATTTCTGATGATATGATTGGGTAGTAGCCATAGCATGGTGGTGCAGTGGCTAGCATTGTCAGTTCATAGCCACAAGGGGTCCTCGGTTCAAATCCACCAACCAGGTAAGGCCTTGCTGTCTGAAGTTTGCATGTTCTCGATATGTCTGTGTGGGTTTTCTTCAGGTCAACAGACTCGTAACCAGTCCAGCATGCACCCAACCTCTTGCCCTATGACAGCTGGGATAGGCTCTGAGAATACAGCCAGCATTTTTGATGTCAAGCATTGGTTTCTGTAAAATTCTCTTTCTGTTTTTGTATTAACACATATCTGTATAAACACTGGCCCCATCATCCACCCAACTGAGCAGCAACGCGATTGGAATTCAGCAATAATTGAGATGTAAAACACACTCAGTATATGGTTAACAGCTTCCTTCAGTGTGTTATAAATAATGCATTTACAGGGTGGACATCTAAATAATCCAGCAAAGTAAGTAAGCTAGTAGAAACTTGAATTTATCGACTTCAACACAGCACTGTTAAAGAATCGACTTTTACACCACACTGTTAAAGAATCGACTTTTACACCACACTGTTAAAGGCAGATGAAGACAGGTGTGGTAATTATTGAAAAAGCTATTAGTTGAACTGCAAGAGTACAACATTTACTAAATATCTACAAAGAAGATAGCTTGATGAAAATGTGCAAATCATTTAAGTCACACTATGGGGGAGTGGAAATCTGTGACGAGAGGAGGCGTAAATGTGGAAGAACTGTCAGCTTGGTCTTTGACTGAAGAGGAAGGAAGATTCTACTGATAAAAGTCTTTGCATTGAGCTGCATTTGTTTCCCTGCACCTGATGCACTGGAACCCACATCTCAATCACTGTCACCTCCTAATGAGGGACCTCTGTGTGAAGCTCATAAATCAGCTGCAGTCATTGTACCTTTAATGTGTTCACACTGACAATCACACAGCTACACACTTACATTTGTATGCTACATACAGATTCTCAGATATTGAGACACCTTTTTTTATTTTCACTGTAGTATCATATTTACTGTAAAATAGCTAGCCCATAAAAGATTCCAAGTTACCAAATAATTTTGTTCTCTTTGTTACACATAAAAACCATACACTTTATTTGCAACCATACTTGATCAGACTAGTGCTATTTGTATAAGGAAACATTTGTTGAATTTGATTTAGCTATTAAATATTAGATATGTCAAAGATATTAGATATGTCAGAGGTTGTGGAGTTGGGATCCAAAAGACACAAGCAGACTCAGTAACAAAAGGCAAGCTGCTTTTTAAGACTGATGATAATCCAAAGTCCAGCAGGTGCAAGGAGCACAGACAGAGGAAGACAATTAGGACGTATAACAGATGATCTGTTCACGACAAAAGTCACCTCAAGGCACTTTATACTGTAAGGTAAAGATCCTACAATATCAAAGAGAAAACCCCAACAATCAGATGATCCTCTATGAGCAAGCACTTGGTGACAATGGGAAGGAAGAACTCCCTTTAACAGGAAGAGACCTCTGGTAGAACCAGGCTCAGGGAGGGGCAGGCATCTGCCTAGATGAGTTGGAGGGGGGGTGAGGAGAATGAGAGAAAAAAAAGAAGAGCATAGAGAGACAAGGACAACACAGTCTGTGGGAGAGAGAAGAATTCAATGAGGTAGTTGCAAATAAATGTATGGGGGTGAAACTGGACATTTCCTGAAAGTGGGACAAATAAAGGGTCATCTTTCTCTTTTAAGACTGCAGTTTGTTGTTAATATTTGTTGATATTTGAACACATCAGGATCTATAATGTTACTACACAAACTGTAAGTTCTGTATTTTTGCAGGTAATATTTTATAGTGTATAAATCACTGCCTTGATATGGTCAAATTTCCACTTTGGACACACATGACCAAACAAAGCCCTGGTTTCAAAGAACTCTGAAGACCATCAGGAAGTATACTCAAAATGTTTGCACCTAAATTATACTCTTGCTTGACCATGCAGTGAGAATGATGCATTTTGGCATACCAATATAACTACTCTGGAATTTTTCCCAGTGTTCTCTGCCTTGTGACTTTTTAAAACAAACTTTGTGTTACACTTCCATTAAAGTACATTTTTATAGGCTTAACTTACAACAAGGTCGAGAAAAGGGAAACATCACACTGTTATTAACTAGGATGCTATCTTTCATCACTATGCCACCTTTGACCCAGCTACACTACTGATCTTGTCACATACCTCTCATTCCAGCTGAGAGCAGCAATGACTCAGGGCTATAAAATTTCAGCTAATTACAATGGAAAAACAGACTTTACTTGAAGCACAGATCTAACATTATCCATTTGCAGAGGAAATTCTCTTTCCAGAGCATGGGGATGCAGACTTTGTGTCAAAAGTTATTGCCATTTTTATCTGAAGAGTTTTAGAGATTCGCTTCAACAAGCACAGACACATTTGAACACCTCTGACTGTCCAAATTGCATTGGTATTTTGAGGGTGACTGCAGAGATTGAGAATCAGCTTAAATCCACTGTATATCGATGAGCGTATGAGTGGATTCTTCCATTTATTCTTTGTTTTTTGCATTCACGGAGGTCAAAGGACAGGAAAATGTCAGTCACATATTTATTTAAAATTATTTAGATCTTACTAGCGTGGTTCATAAAATACAATGCTTGTAATAACAATGTTATTTTTTTCTCTTCTCTTTTGAAAAATTTTAAAAATATCTATTTTCTTGCAGTGGGAAAGAAATGTACAGCTTATCAGCGGACTAGACAAACAGATGCTAATACAAATACCTATATCATTGTGCCAAGTGTTGCATGATTTTATTACTTGTAAAAATAGCTCTTTCTCATGACTGTTTAACTTAAATTACTATTGTTTTGCATTATTGTTTCACCTATTGTATTACTGTATTTTATTAATGTTCAAGTGCTGTGAACAATTGTAAACTGAAAATACTGAACAAGACTCAGTTTAATTAGCTCTTTTACCATCCTCTGACTCCAGTGTTCCAGTCTAATGAACCGTAAGGTTTGACATGAAACCTATTGCACAGATCTGAGGCCATGTGACAAATAGCCTGTGGCTACAAACACTGGGGACATGCATTCAGAGTTCTAGTTTGAGGGCTAGAATGGAGGTATATTAGTCAACTTAAATTGCCAATTTTACAATGATCAGTCTTCTGTACTTAGAATGTAAATCTTTTTTTTCCCTTTATATCGAAGAAAAACAGTATTTATTGCGATGTTATTTACATGTTACAAAAACACATAATTTCTAAACATGTTTTTAAAGGGGGCAGAAAGCTTAAATAAACATTTGTGAGACTGTTAAGAGCAAATAGGTGATATAATGCAGAACCTAATTTGTTGTTGGATTTTTGCCATTATTTTTTACTAGTAAGAGGGAAGAATGAAAAGTATATGATTACTGGGTGGACATTTTCACCTATACATTCTACTGTATGTGCCTCATAGCTTTTGATGATTATATTTTCTGTGGATTATGGACATACTGGAAATAAAAAACAACAATTCAACCAACTTACAACCCTGCAAAATGTCAAGTGACAAAGGAAACAGTCACTAAATTCTGCTTCTTACCAGAGGGCAGTTGCTCCAAGGTCCCCAGGGTCCCATGACACAGTCATTGGGGCATGCCAAATAGCAGACTTGGGCTCTGGGTGGCATTTCTTCTTGATCACACAGACTATCCTCCACTGTGCTGTCTTCCCCATTTGCTGTTCCCTTCTTCACACACCTATGAGAGCAGCAGATGCAGCTGTGTAACAAGTCTCTAGGGCCCTAGTAGCACAACCCTTTTTTGAGTTTCAAAACCCATTTCTGAGTTTATGACTCAAACTAGCTTACACTTTTTCTCAGGTGAGATTCTCAAGCTAGTTTATTTTTACAATGTCTTTTCCCAGTCTGTTTCGATAAACCGACACATGGGTTCAAAAAATGTTTTTACTCTTTCACTAGAAAAATAACTATAAATTGTTCTACATTAAAATGATTTCATATTAGCCTCACTGGACCCATCCAACCAGTGTTCATCACCACTGTGTTATAATTAAACTGACAGTATAAGAGAAATATTTTAATAATGTCAATTTAACCCATAAGAATCCATGGCGACATGCATGTAAGAAACACTTGACATTTTTTACAGCTGTGTGGGCCTCTTGGTCTGTTGTATATCCCCCATAATTTTCCTGTAAGGAAAAATGGGTGTGGGTTCTTATGGGTTAAAAAGAGTTCCCATTGCAGATTTAGAAGTACTCAAATTCAAGTTTGAATGTTCTTATTGAGCTTAGCTTACAGTATTCAATGTTTACTATTTACATTTTGTTTGATAGGAATAATACAAAAGTTTCAATACAGAGGATTAAACTTATCTGCTGCAGCCTGCACTGGCTACTCAGGATCCGGCATAATGAATGCAAGGGATATAAAAAGATCTACAAACCAGTTTTTTTTTTTATATAAAAAAAATGAGACCACGATAAATCATTTTTCCACCTTTAATGTGACTTATAACCTTTACATTTCAATTGAAAAAGAAACTAATCAGTTAGGGGGGAAATATAAAAAAATCTTTAAAATATTAGAAAAGCGTAAGCGTGCACACCCTAAAATGAATAATGTGTTGAAGTATCTTTTTCTTTAATTACAGCATTTAGTCGTTTTGAGTAGGAGTCTGTCAACATGCTACATCTTGACTTGGCAATATTTGTCCACACTTGCAAAAGTGTTCCAAATCTGTCAGATTATAAGGACATGTCTTGCACACAGCCCTCTTCATATCACATGTTGTTTATTGTATTGTTTTGTACTCGTGTGACTAATTTACTGCTGTTGTCTTGGCCAGAGCATGGTTTTGGGCCAAAATTGACTGGAACTATTCACAGTTCCCTCCACCATGACTAAAGCCCCAGTTTTTAGGTGAAGAAAAACAACCCCAAAGCATGATGTCTCCACCACCATCCTCCACCGTGGGTATGGTGTTCTTCTGGTGATGCACAGTGTTATGTCCCAAAAATCCATTTTGGAATTGTAGCCAAAATGTTCAGCCTTGGTTTTAGACCATAACACATATTCCCACATGCCTTTGTGAGACCTGATTTTTTTGTGTAAAATTTAGCCAGACTTGTTGTTTTTCTTTGTAAAAAAGACTTCCATCTTGCAACCCTACCCCATAGTTCAGACATACGGAGAATACAAGAGATTGTTGTCACAAGTACTTCACAACTTGTAATAAATTTCTGCAGCTCCTTCAGTGATGCTCTAGGCTTCCTGGCTGCCTCTCTGAGCAGTTTTTGTCTCGTCTTTTCATCAATTTAAGAGAGACGTCCAGTTCTCAGTAACATCAGTGTGGTTTCATATTCTCTCTACTTCTAAATGACTATATTCACTGTATTCAATGGTATATGCAGTGCTGTTTCTGTACCTTTTTCCTGGCTGATACCTTTGAACAAAAAGATCTCTTTGATACTTTGTCAGCTCTCTGCCAACCATGGCTTTTGCTATAGGATGCAACTGGCTAATCAGGACAGGCTATAGGTCATATTAAAAGTGGAAAAAGTTTAGAAATGATTTAATGTGGTCTTATTTTTTACATCAGAAAAACCTGGGATTTCAACAGGTGTGCGTAGACTTTCTATACTCACTGTGTGTTTTTAGTATCATAAAAGCACTAAGCCAATAATACAGATATGGAGGATTCAACAAAATACACACACAACACTGTATATACAGAACAATAATTTGCACCAATACACATTAGTAATTTAGATTACGCTATTCCAAATTTCTTCCAAATTAATAGACTTCATCTCAGTTTCATAACTTAGTATTCATAGTTTCACAGTTTGCTTGGTCAAACACTGCTTCATCACTTAATGACAAAAAAGTACTGTCCAAATTAACTGATTCCCCCCTGCAGAATCAAATGCCTCTTCCCCACCTTTAAGGAGGTCAGGCCTCTCCTACTGTCATAGCAAACTTTGGACATTGTCACTGCTGTCTATATGAAGGTTATCTCTCCAAAACCTTAAAGTGGTTTCAACCGCCCAAATTTAACCATGCACCAACAATAAGTAAGTCAAATTAGAGAGTTCATACTGAAAGAAATAATGAGCAGCATTTTTTTACTGGTTAGGTGTCCTTTGAGAGAAAGTGAGTTGATCAGTTTGCAGGTATAGTTCAATCACATAGTTCCACTCATATTTTAATGTAATGCGCACAGACACACTGAGGTAGACACACACGCACACACAATTGTCTGACTCTCCCCCACCTGGATGGATGGAAGGATGGATGGACATATTTTACTGTAAAAACTTCTTAAAAAGGGTAAAATAATGAGAGATTTTTATTCTGAAAATGATTCCTGCAGAGCTGTGCTGGTGCATGCGAGCTCTTTTTCTCAAAGTGGACTGTTGATTTGTCTTAAATCTGTTTCTTCTACTTGCACTCAAAGTTGAACTTGCATTGAACAAGTCCAGTTCAGTCTTCTTAGCCACAATAACACAGCTGCTCAAATGAGTGTCCACTCTCTCCACTGGTGCTTAATCCAACAGCAAGGTCAATATTTCACTGTTTTCCTCCGTGGCTTTTTCAAGTAGCACTAAAAGGCACGGCGCAAAAATCTATCAGCACTCATTAGGAAGCAGTGGATTGTTTTGACTGTTTGTTTTCCCCTGGCACTGCCAGTGTTAGGACTAGAGAGAGTGCCAGCTACAGGACCATTGCCAATCTGCTCGTCCCATTGTTGCAATGCTGGGCCAACAGTCTCACTGACCTGATCTTGCGGCTTTGGACTCCCTCTCCACAGCCAGGCAGGTCATCCACAGTGTTGATGGTACAAATGGACCAGGGCTCAATCCTCCACTCATACTGGCTGCATTCACTGTAGCATGGCAGAGCCTCGTACACCTGTAAACGCACACACACCCACCCACCCACACACACACACACACACACACACGCACACACACACACACACACACACACACATACATATGGTAAATTATGGAAAGAAACCACCAAAGTATGCCACCTGATTAAAATGGACATGCATACAAATCAGCTCATACACATACTGACCCCACCAACCCTCCACACACAAGCATGCTACAAAAAAGACTTAGTCATTACAACTGTAGCAAATGGAGAAGATGTACATACGGAAACTTTTTATTTTTGAAAGTATCCTAATGAGGTGTCTCTACACTAGAAAGTGTATTCCACCTGGATTTTCCTTTGGTAAAGCAAGAAAAAAAACTACTTTGTGCTTTCAGGTTTAATTTCTTACATGTGGTACCATTACCTTCATGTTTCGTTTATTTTTAACATCAAGCTCTCGTGTTTTCTTTGGATGTTTTGAAGTCTGGAGTATTATGCCAGTTGGTGTCCCTTATATTTTAGAGCATAAATGGAGTTAAAACATAATTGAAAGCATACAAAGTAACACAAATTGAAAAGACAGTTAGAGAAGCTATACACAAAGTGAAGGTTGTACTGCAGGGAGTGCTGATAGATGCTTTATGTGCAACTGCGGCAGAAATACACGAAAAAGTGTTTTATCTACACTAAAATAACCCTATGCGTGAAATGGAGAGAACAGCATGAGGTGTGTAAAATGACAATGAGCATGGCAACAGGCCCTTCAGCTGACGATGTAATTGGCTCGATTTTGAGCCTATTCACTTTCCTCCACTCAGCCAGTGAATCTGGTATGTCTGTTTAACCAAGGGAGCAGCCAGCACAATGCTCCTGTAAACACATGTTTACTCTCAATCTATGTAACTGTCTGCCACAGTTAAAGGTGCACTCTTGAGGACAATTTGCGGAGAAAGCTATGACAAGCTGTAATGGGTGTCACTGTGGTGTGTGTGCTTGTGAGTGTGTGTGTTGAGTTAGAGACAGGGAATGAGTGTTGAGTATTCCCTCCCCTGCGGGCCACACAGATGCCTATTACACACGTCATCATCTCCCATCTGTCCCTGCAGATGCCCCTAGCTGGGTAAACTGGCAACTGTTCTTCTCACACATGCTCCACTACGACTGCAGAAACACAGTACCAGCTTGAGAGCTAATTTTCATCACCCAAAGACTGACTTTTCAGCCATTTGCTTCAATTAATACACTACTTAGTCTAAACTCATACCAAAGTTCTCATTGTGGCTACAGAGCCACCATACATAAGAGCTCAGATTAATGATGAATGGCAGGTTAAAGTGTGTGCACGACAACACAAAGAAATGGAAATATACTGGAACTCAAATAGTACATTATATGACAGACACACTCAAAGCTCTTTAAACTGCAAGCCACATTTAACCATACATTCATACAATACTTTATTCTATGTACTTTAGCACTTAATTGGCCTTACAACAATGGCCAGTTTAGAATTGCCAATTGACCTAACATGAATGTGTTTGGACTGTGGGAGGAAACACACTCAGATGCAGAGAGAATATGCAAAAGCCACACAGGAATCACACTGGGAATCTTCTTGCTGTGATGTTACATTGCTCAACGCTGCACCTTCCAAGTACATCCTGAGTCACACAGATTACAAGGAACTATCATTACTGACAAAAGAGGAATAGGCAGCTCTTTTATTCCCTTTTTAAAAGTTCTGGAATCGATTTCTTATATCAGCAATGCAATAATATTACCTGACTTCATTTCTTTAAGGCACAGTTTAAAATCTCTCTGCACTAATGAAGCCCTAATCTCTTGTCAATATGAATTTCTCCAGTTAAAAAGCATATATTTTCAGTTGCATTTTGGACAAATTATTTCCCTCAGTGTTGCATTTGCACCAATCAAACTATTGTTCTTTCTCTTGACAAAAGGACCAGAAAGGTCAGAGGTATATGTGACTTGGACAGATCTGGCATGCATTTTGTCTTTATTAGCTAAAGCAGAGTATATGTACAGAATGAATTGCACTGACCTGAGCCTGCGTGGATGTCCATATTAGCAGTGCATGACAAGCCAGAAGTTGGGCAGGGGAGAGAAGAACAATGATATGATCATTAGTATAGATTTTGCCTGCAGTGACAGAAATGTATAGTTCTGCCTAAATTTGAAGTAGTGCATTCTCCTCTGTGTTTCATTAATGAGGGCAAAGGATGATTAGGTGCTTTATCATCTACTGTGAATCTCGGTGTCCTGGATAGTTTGCCAAACTGAATGATTAAAAATGCTGAGAGAGTTTTAAAGTGCTGCAGTTGGTTGTAACAGCTGCGCTCTGACCAGACCTGCAGCTGAAGGCAACTCCAAGGAATTAATTTGTCTGGAGATGGTGAGCGGGAAGTCGGCGTGAATAAGCATATGCTCAGAGAGGCTGTGTGCTCTGTGTCTAAACAAGGCTAGTGAAAATAAAATTATCTTTCTGACAATTTACCAGTCTGGCTACTTATTTTTAATTAAAAATCCCATTTGAATAAAATACACTGAATTGATTACAGTATTAACTTTAGATGTAAACAAATATTTATTCAAAATGAATATCTACTTGACTCAGAATGCGTATTTAAGCCAAATGCTTCTTGATGCCAAATGGCCATAGCACATACCACTGTATACTGCAAACTCCCATTGATGCCAATACATTCACTTTTTTCATCTACAATCAGTCTTTCATTTTTGACTCTGTACACCTAAATTGTAATGTAAGCTTTAGATTGGGTAAAATCCATTTAATATAATAAGAAGCAATAGTCAAACATCACTAAATATAAGCCACATAGTTACTGGAGGGAAAAAAAGCTACTTAAATTGACAGTACAAGGAAAACTCAACTGCTCAGCTAGATACTAATTATGGCTCATGTCATTGGTGAGTCTGGTAGTCAAGCGCTCCTAAATTTAATCTTAGCTCCCCTAAATGCAATAATAAACACTGTAGTAATGATAATGCATTTTGTTATTTTCTGACATTATTATTTAACATAGTATACACTGGCAAATTAGTTTTGAGCTCTGTTCAGTTGCATGGACTTCACCATAGTGATGTCTTCACAATGGCAATTTACAGGACTCATTGCCATTCTAAACATGGCTTGAACAGGATGGCTGCGTCTATACCAAAGCGAAAGACTGCATATCAATTCCTCACTCAGGGGTAGCCTACCTGATGCCCTGCGTTGATGCTCCACAATAAAGAGAGGATTTGTGCGAACTCAAAAACTTTAATGTAAAAGCAAATCTCCTTCCAGTTTACTTACACAGGTGCATGGCAAGGCAACCTGATTTACCAATGTTTTTATTCAATGATGCAACTTTAATTGCTTGATGATTTGGTGGACTGTCCCTATCTGGTTAAAAAACTGAAAAAAATGCACATTTCTCCTCATACGTGCTTTGCTGCAAATTGAGTTTTATGCTATAAAAGTGTGCAAAAGTCTTGAGCACCCTCTCGTTTCTTTATACTTTGCTAGAAGAAACTAAAAGAAAGTCTGACTTCTTGGAAGATATATATATATATATATATATTTAGTACCAGTCAAAAGTTTGGACACACCTTCTCATTTAATGGTTTTTCTTTATTTTCATGACTATTTACATTGTAGATTCTCACTGAAGCCAACAAAACTATGAATGAGACCATATGGAATTTTGTAGTGAAGAAAAAAGTTAAAAAAAAAAAATACTACTGAGGAAAAGCAACAAGCAGAACAGATTTGTTTGGGCCAAGAAACTTTTGACTGGTTGTGTGTGTGTGTGTGTGTGTGTGTGTGTGTGTGTGTATATATATATATATATATATATATATATA
>VUQH01016231.1:3254-24396 GCA_015106775.1 Etroplus canarensis | reverse complement strand
TGGTAGTGAATTCACGGGGTAAATAAAAAGGTCTGCATCTAACAGTCACAAACTCCACTACTGATGAGCAGTAGTTAGACACAAGCACAGAGTCCTTACACCATTCTGTGTTGATGTAAACACATACACCGCCACCGCAAGTCTTACCGCTGAGGGCAGCATTTCTATCTGCACGAAACACGGTTAACCCAGCGAGCTGAATGGCGGCGTCCAGAACACTGTCACTGAGCCACGTCTCCGTGAAAACAAGGACACAGCAGTCTCTGTACTCACGCCATGAAGTTTGCTGGAGTCGGATGTAGTCCAGCTTATTGTCCAGTGAGCAGACGTTGGATAAGATGATGGAGGGTAGAGCCGGCCGGCTAGGGTTTGTTTTTAGCCTAGCACGGACATCCACCCGCTTCCCGCACTTCCGCTTCCTCGAGCACCGCTTGCGATGACGTCTGTCCCGGCCACCGGCATGGGGCAACGTCGCGGCCTGAAGGTCTGGTCCACGTAGCAGGCCGAGGTTACGAAGTTTACAGAGTACATCATCGTGGAGGTGAGTGGCCGCATGGTCTCTTAGCTAGAGTATGGTCTGGCGGTTGTAAACATGGACACCGCTGTCTTTGATGTCCATGCACTTGAGAATCGGGCGCTAGACAAGGATAATTATACCGATATTATGGTATAATTACAAGGATATAAAGAAAAAGAGTCCTAAGACACAAAAGGGATCATCTGTCCCATCTGTTTCCTGAACCATTTTCCAAAAAAAATGCAATTGGGTGTGCACGGAGCATCCAGTTAACCAGGTGGACAATAATGAAGGTGGACATCTAACCAGAGAGAGATAGTGGACTGAAAGAGTAGGATTCTAGTGTCACAGTGCAAGTGTGCTTTTTGCTTTCATGGCATATACATACTTTCCTGTAAAACTGAAAAATCCATAGTGCCATCTGAACATCGAGGTCAATCAAGGGTATATTTTTGAACTAAAATCCACTGTTGTAAATTTTCCCATGATATCTATCTACCTATTGATTCCTTACCTTACACTGCCTTACCCTGCTTGCCTTGTTGCATGTGATTGTAGACTTTTCTGCAGGAAGTAATATTACTTTTGCTGAGACACAAATCCTTCTGACTCCTTCCTTTGCAGTGAAGGGTGTGGGTTCATATATATATGATTCACCAGGATGGGATATCTTATTAAGATTGGCATTAGAAGTTACCTATGACAAGATTTGTTTCCAGGGTGAAGGAACTGTGCTCTCTGAGGGAGACTTCTCCCATCAGCCAATACTATTATCCCTGGGATGATATACACACGGTCTGCTGAATATCACCACATCAAGTTCTGTCATTTCAGTTTTCCTCCCTGCTTGCTTACTTTCCATCTTTACTTTCTTCCGCTTCTCTTTTATGTCTGATGAATGCAAATCTGGCAACCGTTTTCTTATGAGTGCTCTCAGTGTGGCACGCATGTTTTGTGGGGCCAATTTTAGAGTGAAATCTTTCAATATGTGTGGAAAACTTCTGAAGCTATGGTGAAAAGGGCATCAGTAACTGTTGTTAGTAGGAACTATTTTTATTTTTCTTAGTAGATCATATTGTAGCAAAAGTATAGCATTTCCTGACACTGGCAATGCTTCCTGCTTTAAACTCAAGAAATAATACATGCATATTGTATATTTTGCTCTATAATTGCATATTCAATATGTTTTCACCATATGTTGAGTCAGAAGAGAGCAACCATCCTCTGCTTTTATCTTTCATCTTCCAAGTATTCTAATGATCTCCCACTACTTTCCCTCTCGGGCAACGATGATGATGCATATCAAGTTTAGAGCTCTGCAGAAATGCAAAACCCCAAGTAAATTATAAGGCGCTGTAGAAATGATCATTTTGTGTGTGGGGAGTCAATAACTCAGCAGTAGGCAATGAGCAAACTGTACAGTTGCCGAGAGACTAAAATGATGTAGCTTCTCATGCAGGGATATTGTTCTTTTCAATTGAACCCATGGAATCTCACTCTTTTTCTGTATAATTCCCATCACATAGCAATGATTTGTGTGTGCTCTAAAACAAACAGATTAACATTCACTTGCTCTCACTTACTTGTATTAGCCTGTGCTGCTGCCTTGCTCCTTAGCTGGAAAGAATCAATAAAAGTGTTGGCTGGCAGGCAGACTAGCTGAGGAATTCAGCATGATAAGGCCAAGATGTTCCACCCCAAAGGTCTTCAATAATCTTTATTGACCACATGAGAGCAGTGACTTGGCATGGTCATGACAAACCCACATTGTTCATTTCCCTTTTAAAAAATAAATAAATACATTTTCTTACAAACTTTTCAGAAACCCTCTGAGGAAAAGGTTGTGTAAAGTTTGTGACTGCATCTAGGTCAGCAGAAAAACAAAATTTTGAGCTGTATGTTCTGTCTGTTCATTGCAGCACTTCTCTCTGACGGCCAGCTAGTCAAACTAAACATGGATTTAGCCAGCCAGCACAGGTTGCCCAAAAACTGTGCGTCCAATCAGCAAATTCAGTTATCCTTTCTGAGTCATTGAATCATATCACAGAGAGGTCAGTTGTTTTTTGTAGAGCTGACCCATGTCCAGTAACCTGTGTTATGTTCTACCTCAATGCCAGTAAAGGCGAAAAATAGAAGAGAATCACTTCTCGGCAAGCTGACAAATACAATGAATGTTGTACTCTCCAGTGCCAAAATCTTCCAGAGGAAACTAGCAAAAAAAGCTCTTATTTTTCTGAAACCACAGCAACAGTGATGAAAGACATGCATCTTAAGTTTACCATTACCATTATTACTGGCAAGGACATCTAACTTTTTCTGAAAAAGGAGCCCTCTAAGAATTAAACAAAACTAATTTAGAAAATAAATATTTTTAAGAACATAACGCAACATATCAAATTGAATAGTTTGGTAATTTTGTATATGTATTCTTTATCATTAAAGTAAACAGAGTTTTATAGGTAAAGGTCCAGCTGTTGACAGATCAAAACACATCAACTTGAAACCCTGTCCAGTGCTGCTGGAAGGAAAATTTTAATATTTAACATGATCTTAATCTTAACATTATCTGCACATACTAATTTATTAATTTAATTCTTAAAGTGATTACATTGCCCACCTCCCAATAAATAAATACATAAATTAATTATTTAAAAATAGTGTGATTATTTCTTACAAAAAAGTTTAGCAAACTATTAATCAGATGTTGTGTTTTGACAAGGTGAGTAAAGAAATTACTAGCATCCAATAAGCATGATACGATGCAAAAAGATATTACCGTCCAAATTCCATCCAATCCTCTGTGGTTTGAAGCTATTTTGAATTCATTCAGAATGGATTTGTCCATTCAACAATAAGCTTAGTTCTATTTTTGTTATGTCTGATATAGACTGCTGAAGCAACCTTGGAAAAGAGCCTATTAGCCTCCGGGCCAAGGAGTACCTTAGTTGGCACAGTGGCAGCATCAGTGCTTTGAGTGCTTGAGCTCATAGTTTTGTGTATGATCCCTGCCAAGTCCGTTGCTTTGACATTGCATCATTACTGTCTCACTCTGTATCTTTTCAGGAACACCATTTCATAACCCCTGTTATGTATTTTGTTTAATTATTCTTATAAGTATAACATAACTTGGGGGAGAGGAGGATCCATACTTGCTAAAATACTCTGGCTTTTATTTACACCTCCTCATAGCTATTGATTTTTTCTCCTGGTAGAGGGCATTGTAATTCTTTGGCTGCTGGTGCATCGCCTCAGCAGTCAGTCGGTCAGCAATGCAGGCACGCCTGTCAATCAAGACAATCTGCCAGACAACAAAGCTTCCCACCTGCAAGCCAGTCAATCAGCAGCTACCCTATGAGTTTGAAAACCAAACAGCCGGCTGCTCAAACACTTTCTCACATCATTGTTTTTCTAATTAATATCATATAGCAGAAAAAGTTGACAGCATCTGTTGCACCACAAGAGAGAAAATATTGTTTAATTTTGTGTGTGTGTACACTTGAGGGTGTATGATGTTCTAAATACCTTCAGGGCAAAGTCATGAAACACATCCTGAACGGATGCTGAAACAAGTAACTGAAATGCAGCACAGCATTACATTTAACTAAAAGATGCCAAGTTTTCATTCTATTTTTAAAAGCTGGGAGTAAGCAAGGGGAACCATTTTTGACACAGATTTACATATAAAATGTGCCTTCAGCTGCTCCCTTTTATTCTCCCCAAGGGGATTAATCCATATTGGTAATCTGGCATATGTTTTACTCCAGATGCCCTTCCTGACACAACCCTCCATGTTGAGAGGGGCTTGCATCCCTACCTGGAATCAAACCAGGTGAATGTGACACAGGTCAACATACAGTATATGCATGGTAATTCAAAAACAAAAAAAGCAGTTAAAGAAACCTTGTACAAATCCTTAGAGTTCTTAGAGTTCTACAGTAAACAACAAAAAGGATTAAACAACATTAGGTCAGTCACAATTGTAGCTACTGTATATGTTCTCTCTAAGAAAGGAATGCAACTTTATACTAACAAGATCAAAAAGCAAAATGCCAGTGAAAAATCAATGGATGAATACGGGGTTCTGTAAAGTTAACAAAAAATCCATAGGTATTACATTTCCTTTATGTACAGTAAAAAAGATGTCCAACTCTAAGAGCTGAAAAATAGGTAAGATTTATGTCCCTTATTTGACTTGGGTCAGGCTTGAGTTAGAAGTCATTTGGGAAAATGCTTGCTGACAAGGGGGATCATGGTCCTCTTAAATAAATGTCTTATCATGTTTGGAGTTCAGTTTCTATTGATTCACACAGAAAATGGCCATATATTACCATTGCATTAAACTGTCCGAATTCATCCAAGTATTACTGTGTTTTCGGCTCCAACAAGACAATTCCACCTAAATATAATCATGTAGCAAACTAGGGTTATTTTATTAGAACAGCTAAGATTGTGTTTTAAGAATGAGTTCTAAAACACTAACTGACTAGTTCAAATGTAATGCCTAGCAAAATTACTTTAGACATAGTACCAATTGATTACAAAGGTTTGTTTATGTTTAATCTAAAAAAAATGCTGTTCAGTTATTTTCCTTCTAACATGCAAAGTAAAAGTAAAAGAGGGCAGTTCAAAAAGAACTGAATATAATTTCTGATCCCTAAGGTTTTACTCTACAAAATGTAGTGTCTGTAAGAGAGAATTAAAGGAAATGTGAAAGTGTAACAAGAGAAGTTAGAAAGCAGTCATGAATGAGTGTGTATGAGTGAGTTTTTGCAATTGCAAGATAGAAAGCATACAAGAGAAAAGCGAAAGATGGAAAGCAGAGACTGTGTGTGGCATGTTGTTCTGAGGGATGAAAGGCCTGCCCCAAGAGACTGCAGAGCAGAGTATCACATACACATACACACACAAAGGCATGCAGACACTCTCCAGGAAGATTGCTTGTAGGTTAAATCTAGCCTCAACAGCAGCTCTTGAGGGATAATATATTCCACTCTGTATCTGACAAAAGAAATATTTTTTCTTCACTCCTTCCTATCCTTCTTTCCTGTGACACCACTTTTCTTAATGTCCTTTTCCCCTTTTTGTCTACTACAAAACACTGAAATGAATGAATTAAAAACACAATTTCAAAATTGGCTTTGAACTTCAGTGTAAAGTTTAGGAACATCAAAATGACATTTCACCAAGTCTCTTGGTTTTGTCTGTACTGAATCAAGGCTCTTGCATCTTTTCCTTCTGCTTTCCAGCTTTTCCATCATCCTTGGCTGTTAACCGCCCTGCTGTTCGCTGAAAAAACCAGACATAGACTACAAACCCCATTTCCAGAAAAGTTGTGATATTTTTCATCATGCAATAAAAAGAAAAATCAATGATACGTTAATTCACACACACCTTTCTTAACTGGCAAAAGTACAAAGAAAAGATTTTCACAACTTTTAATGGTCAACCTAATTTTGTTGTGAAAAAATACACAAATTGAAAATTTTAAAGTGCATGTAATACTAAGGTAACAGCAGTTTGGAACACTAGACATTAATTGGTGTCATGATTGAGTTTAAAAAGTTATATACATTATAGGGCTCAGGGTCAGGGTGCACCCATTTGTGCCAAATTCATGACAGAATTGTTAGTTCTAAGTTTTAAGAATAAAAAAACACATTTCATGAAAACTACTGTTAAATGTGTGTGATCAAGCCCTCAGGTTATACTGCCTAAGTAACAGTCATGCACAAATACAGACACCTGGGCTCCACAGCACTCAGTCACTTAAGACAGTCAGTCACTGCCTTCAGAAATGTGACTTGAAACTGTTGTTTGCAAGGAGAAAGCCATCCATCAAATCTTTGCAGAAATGCCACCAAGTTCTCTGGGCCTGAGCTCATCTCAGATGGGCCTAAAGACTGTGGAACCATGTGCTTAGGTCAGATGAGTCCATGTTTCAGTTTGTTTTTGGAAATAACAGGCGTTCTCCGTGGCAAAGATGAAAATCACTATCCAGATTGTTACTGGTGAAAGGTGGAAAGCCAGTGTCTGTGATAGTATGGGGGCACATTGATGCCTAAGATATGGCATGTATAGATTGCATGTATGTGAAGGTATATAAGAATTTTAAAGGGAAATATGTTGCCCTCAACCATAGTGTCTTCCCGGGACGTTCATGCTTATTTTAACAAGCAGGCTACACCAACATAGTCAGAAGAGTGTGTGCACTTGACCGGCCTGCTGCAGTCCAGATCTACCTCCTAAAATGTATGGTGCAACATGAAGAGGAGAATCAGATGATGGATCACAGACTGTTGATCAGATGAAGTGTTATATCAAGCAAGAATGGACAAGATTTCTGAGTGCAAAACTTCAACTATTATTGTCATTAGTTCCAAAATGACTGAAAGGTGTTATTCGGATTTGGATGAGTTAAGCTAAAATACTCCCCCCCCCTCAAAACTAGCTTACATAAAAGCAACACAAAACCACTAGCAAGTATGATTTACCACTGAAGCTCAACTTTAACAGCCTTCACCTCAGTTCACATAGTGTACATCTGGAAAACTGAAGAAATAATGAACTGCCCAACAATGAGACCTGTCTGGTCTCTAACTCTTGACTCCACTGCCATGATTGGCCTCATCTTAGACATTTGTGATGGTGATCGGCTCACTCTGATGTTACTGGTTCTGTGAGTGCCAGAAATTCCACGATGAGGTGTAAGTGGCATCTAAAAGTGAAAGGAACCACAGCAACTCAGCCACAAAGCTACAGAGTGGGTTCACCAAGTGCTGAGGTGCATAGTGCATAAACATCATCAACACTTTGCTGACTCAGTAACTGCAGAGTTCCAATCCTCCTGTGACGTTAACATCAGCCCAAAAATTGAGCTCTGGAAGCTTCAGATACTATATGGTGTCTATGGCAGAGCAGCTGTATGCAAGCCTTACATCACCAAGCAAAATGCCAGTCATCAGATGGAGTGGCACAAAGCACACCACCAATCTGGAATGATGAATCATGCTTGTCCGTCTGGCAGTCTGTTGGGCGAGTCTAGGTTTAAAGCATGCCAGGAGAATGTTACCTTCCTTACCTTGTTGACTGCCCCAGTGCAGTGTAGTGGTATGCACATTCAGTTCACAAGTGAAAGGTCCCTGGTTTGGGTCCAGGTGGGGACATAAGCCAGGATTGGGTCAGGAACTGCATCTGGTGTGGACTCTGTGCCACATTGCCTTTGTGGATTCACCTGCTCTGGTGACCCCTTGGAGAAACACATGGGAGCAGTCTAAGTTACTTTTTACTTAGCATGGTGAGATGTCATAAGAGCTGTAGGTGTAATGTGTAGTTGACCCAATACTTTGGTCTATATGTATGTGTACATGTATTTTTAGACGTCTATGGAAAAACACATTTCTGATGGTTATAGGTTAAGTCCAATGGCACAATGTTTATTTTGTAAGTTGTGGTTATTATTAGAGGCAGTAAGGAGGAGTATGTAGGGTATGCTCGTTAGGTAATGAGTTTTTCAGGCACGAGCTGTTAGCCAAACAGTGTCCACAGTTTCATAATCGGATTCATCTGCTCATCACCACTTTTTCCTCAGTGAACCTAGATCTTGGTGCTTTTATACCAAAGTTAGCTGTGGTATCATGGTCCCCTGCCCTGATCTGCCTTTTTCTTCCTTTTCTCTCTCTGTTTTTTCTCCCTGTTTCTCTATTTATGGTGAGAGCAGGCTAGTTAACAACAAGCTCAGTTCTGAGGTGGAGTGTGGCTGCACACATGTTCCCAATCTTCCATCGTGGCTGTATTTAAGCCTAGCTGTTTCCACTGGAAAGTTTAGTTACCATCAGTATAAACTGCCAAGCCGCTCACCTGGAACTCCTGCAACCTGCCTGACCCACTCTCACACCCTACCTTGGAGCTGAAGGACATACTCTCAGAAACTCTGGGCTCTGGAACGAAGAACCCTGGAAACCCCGGACCTCTCTGAGGATTCTCTGAACTCGCTCTGGATTACCTGGGTACCAAGACCTTGCATATAGACTCGAAATGTTTGCACATTTCTTGAACACCTTGTTTTATTCCAACACCTTGCAAATAATTCGCCTTTTCACCTTTAAAAAAAAAGGTGTTATTCAAAAGTAATGTGATGTAACATAATGGTAAATGCGCCTCTGTCAAATTCTTAATTTGTGTATATTTACAAAATTCAATTAAGTAGGTCATTAAAACTATTGAAAATATTCTCTTTGTACTTTTATCAGTTGAATAAAGCTTCACATAAATTAACATATGACTGACTTCAACACTGACATTGCACCTTATGAAGACCCTGGAGAGGGTGGTCCTCACCCATCTCCACCCTCTGGCGACTTTATCAATGGATCTGTTTCAGTTTGCCTATCAGCCTGGCATCGGTGTGGAAGATGCCATCATCTACCTCCTAGACAGCACTCTTTCTCACCTTGAGAAGCTTGGGAGCACTGTGAGAGTCCCGTTCTATGATTTCTCAGTGGCTTTCAATATCATACAACCTGCACTCCTGAGAGAATTTGAAGCTCATGGGAGTGGATCACCAGTTCTTATCATGGATTCTGGACTACCTCACTAACTGACCATGCTATGTGAAGACACAAGACTATGTGTCTGACATAGTGGTCTGCAGCACTGGGGCCCTGCAGGAATGGTCTTGGCTCTGTTCCTCTTCATCCTCTACACTGCTGACTTCATGTATCATTCAGCAAACTGTCATCTATCATCTAAGTTCTCTGATGACTCTGCGATTGTCGGCCTCATTACAAATGGGGATGATCAAGAGTACAGAGAACTGACCAAGGATTTTGTGGTCTTGTGCCAGCAGAACTGCCTCCACATCAACGCAGGTAAGACAAAAGACATTGTGGTAGATTTACACAGGAGCAGCCACTGCCCCCCAACACCAGTGAACATCCAGGGAGAGGACAGTGAGATAGTGGACTCTTATAAGTACCTGGGTGTTCACCTGAACAATAAACTGGACTGGTAGCATAACACAAGTGTACTTTATAAGAAGAGCCAGAGAAGACAGCATCTGTTGAGGAGCCTAACACTACGTCCCCACTGCAGGCAATTCCGCAACTCCTGAAGACCTTTTTAGACTCTGTGGTGGCATCGGCCACCTTGGTCTGCTGGGGCAGCAGTATCTCACCTGCTGACTGGAAGAGACTTGATAAAGTAATTAAGAAGACCAGCTCTGTCCTGGGGTGCCCCCTCAAGCCTGCACAGGTAGTGAGAGAGAGAAGAATGTTAACTAAGCTGACATCTCTGAGGGACAACACCCCCCACCCCATGCACAGCACAGTAACATCACTGAGCAGCTCAGTCAGTGACAGGCTGCTTCACCCATGGTGTCTAAAGGAGAGATACTGCAGGTCTTTCCTTCCTGCTGCAGTTAGAATGGAAAACCAGCACTGCTCTCAGTTGAATTCATATTACGTCATTGTCATTGAAGTTGGGTTTTGTATGTTTTGATTTTCTTTGATGCCTTTGAGTTTCTGAGCTTCTTTCATAGCTTGAGATTTCTTGTTTTTAGATTCTATTATTACATCCTTGTTTATGTTTATACTTTTGTGTGTCTTCCCTATGTTAGTTATTTGATTGATTACTGCTGTGTTCCTGTCATTTGTCAAGTTGGGTCTGTGTCTATGTTCTCCATGACATTTCCTGCTTTATTTTATTACCTGTCTTGTCTTTTGTATTATGTCCAGTTTTACTTCCTGCCCTTGATTGTTGCCACCTGTACTTCTCCCTCCTATTTCATGTTTGCTCGTTAAGTCTGTGTATTTATATCTTCTTACCTTCCTTCTTTGTCATGTTGTCTGCTTTCCTGCATGTTTAGGTTTGTTTCTGTGATCCATTCTGCCTTTATGCTAGTTTGCCATGTTTTAGAGTATTCTGTGTCATGCTAAGTTTTAGTTAACTCAACTTATGTTAGGTCTTGTTGCCTCCTCACTCCAAGTTTACTTTAGGTTGCACGTTTTGGATTATGCTTACTTTTTGGACTTGCTTGCTTTTAGTTCCCACCACCTCAATCTTCAAGTCTGCATTTTGGGTCCTCTTCCTTCCACAAAACCTGACACTTATATTACTCACATTATTATTATTATTATATATTATATATATTATCATATAAATATTATTGTGTTATTATGCTTAACTGTGCAAATTGAGCTGACACCAAGCACAACAAATTTCATTGCCGTAATAATGCACATTGTTACATAATATATATGACTATAAGGAATCTTGAATCTTGACACTTACATTATTCACATACATCTACTGTATAACATGCCACAGTGGAAAATTATGCATTTTCTTTACTTTTACATTTTTGCAAGCTACATGTAAATGTATATACCCAGAATTCATAAATGTACTGTCTGTTTTTCCTTATTTATAATATTTAGTTTTACTTTTCTATTATTATTATTCTAAAACTAGTATTATTATGTCTTATTTTTATTGGTGGTTATTATTATTATTATTGTTAGTGGTATTATTATCTCTTTTTTTTGGTGTGATTTTTTTACACTGGTGTGCTGCTGTTAGTTTTGTCTTGCTGCTGTAACACCTGAAATTTCCCCACTTTGGGACTATTAAAGGAATATCTTATCATTTGTTTTTGCTACATTTTGGAAAATATGGCAACTTTTCTGGAAATGGAGTTTGTAGAGTTAACAAAATTAATAAAGTTCTTTGTTTCTTTCATGCTTTGCCCTGTCTATACTTGTTATTGCTAGGTTTCACATGGACCTCCTGCTGGAACAGAAACAACTTTGCACCAAACCAAAAACAAATCTGAATTGCCTCTCATACTGATGGTGACAAAATACTGTTTTGAGACCGTGTTGAACATAAGCATTGAATAAGCATCACAAATAGACTTACTAAACCCAAATAATCCTTTGCTCTTTATAATGATGTCATCAAGATAGCTGTTTTAATCCAGAGCGTCTTACAGCGTAGAGGAAGAAATAACCTTTATATCCTTTTTAAACATTGGAAGATTAAAAATTTGAGTATGTGGTGTGCATGTTTGTGCTTGCACAAATGCCTGCTCTAGAGTGAGAAACAGACATACAGTTATTAAATGAGTGAGTAGCTTGCATAATGCTAAATTAAACACATTCATTTTTCTTCACAGTTTTTTACAAGTAAAATATGCAGACATTGTTTTACTGAACAAAAACTCACTAAAAACAGATGTTCATTGCCTGAATCTTAAGCACTTAAAACTAAACTAAAGGCTCAAAACCTGTTTCTACTCTCTCATTGTTTCTCCCTTTAAAACTATATTTTAGTTTGCAGCTATATCCATTATATTCACATAATATTTTATCAGGAAGAGATGGCATGTAAACCCACATAATCATGGGCACCTCCTACACTAAACTAGAAAGTCTCCAAATTACACTTTGCTGAGTTTGGAGCTGAAGTCGTGTGAACACAAACCAACTGGAGATTTAAGCCATAGCTGAAGGACATATTTTACGATGGGAAGTTATTCCATTGCTGTTCTGTCACAAGTTCTCCCTTGCTGGGATGGCAAGAGGATTTGTCAGGGCTCCACTCTTTGCCCTGATACTTTTTCCACATAAATTTGGGCAGCACTAACCAGAAGATTAGAGACCCAAGCTCAGGACCATAAGATTACCAGTTCGAATCCCTGGACAAGCTGTAAAAATTTGGACAGGGGAGAGGAGAAGCATTTCTTTATTCTACCTTGAAAAAATGTCATTTAAAGAGTCTCCTTGGGCAAAGTACTTGACCCTCATCTGTTCCACTCAGGTTCAAATAGTAAAAGTCTGTTCTGTATACCTCGCATATGACTGAGTGGAATAACTGTGAGTATGCAGCAGTGCATAGCTGCAAAAGAGGATACACTGTGAAAACTTTCAGTCAGGTAATAAAGCCTTGAAAAAGTAGAATTTTCAGAGTTTCCACTATCGGCTCAATGACATCTGTCTTTCCCATGTTCTGAAATGTAATCCAGACCCAGAACCGTTAGGAAATCTTTCAATTACTTTTACTTAAGGCTTCCTGGGGTGCAACTGTGACTGAGGATTTAGATTTAGGGAAATCAAAATGGTACCAATATGCCACAGAAAATCAGCTTGCCTTGGGAACCCGGCTAATAAGAACAGTGTAACCCAAATATGACTCAGAATAGACACAAATATGATTGTGAAGAATGCAACATCACGGCAAACCAAGACAAAAGGCTGATGGGCCAAGTCAACATCATGTTTTATGTGTTTCCCTTTCTCATAAGGTCAGAATTTCATGATAAAGCACATTGAAGAGTAAAGATTGATTCCTTGCTGTCTTTGCTTCGTTTCCTCAGTGTTTTTATTGTAAATCTGCCATAAACAGCTACAATGCTGTAAGGTCTGAAAGCAAAGCAAAATGTAGCTTTTTTCTCTCAAGCACTTATGAAAATCCTGCAGAGTGCACATACACACAGATAAACAAATAACCAAAGAAAAATCCTCCCTTGAGATTACACCTCTTCATTCAGCGCTACAAAAAGAGAAAGAAATAATAATCTTTTATGCTCTCGTCAGCCATGAAAGAGGGCAGAGAAGTTAAGAAAAACATGGGAATCATAACTCCCCCTCTCCAGAGGACAGAAGTAAAGTGTCAGGAGAGTTGTTGTCACAATTTTGTTTGATTTGTGCTTTTGAATAGTTGATAATGAAGATGCCAATGTCAGACACTCCAGGGTAATTATCTATCACTCAAGGTTCGAATGAAATGAGAAATTTAGTTTGACAATCATAAGCAGACAGGGAATAGTGGGTAATTTCATGACTTTGAAACTCGGGACTTACTCCTTGATGATCTTCTGAAGGGACAAGCACTGAGGCAACCTAGAAAATTGAGCTTTCAAATATGTGGTAAACACTGAATTGTAGCTGAAATTGATTTTTTGCAAATGCTCAGGTCATGTTGGTGGCTTAACTTACACAAACAGCAAGCGAAAATGAAATATAAAATACAGATAACATTAAAATTTAAAAATAAATGGTTCCACCATGTATTGGAACTCCAGTCTCACAGATGTAAGTCATGTGACTCACACCACTGCCCCACCTCCTTCTAGTGTGGACTCAAAGCAAAAGCCTTAATGGTTCATGTCAATGACTAAAAACCAATACATTTATTTTCATGATTATTTCACAAACTGCCATGAGTCTGTGTTACAGATGTTTTAATTGCCATGTACATGTAAAAATAAGAAAACTTTATCCCTCATGACCAAAAAAATCAATTAAATTTCATGGAATTTCACAAACTTGTCATAATTCTAGAAAAGTGTTGTTGGATTCAAGTGCAGACAAAAAAAAAAAAGGCAAAACTCCTTTATTACAGAAACATGAAGAGAAATAGAACCGAAATGCACATGCAGAGGAAAGAGGCTTAAACAGAAAACACACAGCAGAGCTGCAGTTAAAATGACTAAAACAAAATGACAAACTAAGGACGGTTGGTAAAAAGGCACAGTAATAAAAGAGAGCCAAGCACTGGTGATTAACTAAAATGACTGATCTAAGACACAGGGCTACAGACAAGGCTTAGCAGAGGGTTGACTCCACACTCAGGAACCAGTTTGCTAAAACCAAACAACAACAGATTGAAAATGTCTAAAACACACACTAGACTGGGACGAGTTGGCTGAGAACTGTCGGCATGCAAACTCTGGCTGACCGGAGAACAGCTGCAGCATGGCCAGAACATTTGCAACAGTCTTAAACAGTTCAGAGTTTATATTCCTACATTTAGTAAAGAGGGAAATGGTCTACTACTAGTACTACTAGTCTGGAAAGGGTGATCAGAAACCCGCTTGAATTTAGCAACAATGTGACTATGTGAAACAGAAAGCTGTTGGAACACGGCCCCAATCTGATTAAGCTGTTGATTGGTATTTTGCTGTTTCTCAGTCAAGGAGCACAGCATCTGCTCATGCCCACCTAACAGTATTAACCTTTATTTAACCAGGAAGTGAACTCTTGAGATTAAGAATCTCTTTTGCAAGAGTGCCCCGGGCATTGCTCTAGCATGTTTTTCAATGGCAGGAGACACCCAGAGAAAAAAAATGACCAACTATGGGGAGAACACACAAACTCCACACACAAGGGACCTGCCTGGGTTTGAACCCAGGACCCTCTTACTATGAGGCAACAGTGCTAACCACTCAGCCACTGTGCTGACTAACTAGACTGGGACAAGGCGGCCAGGCAGAAAGCAGAGAGAGAGAGCAAGAGAGCAAGAAAAAGAAAGAAAACATGACCGTGGCTGGGACCCCATGACAAACCTTTATTGACATTGTTAATGGACTTCACTGAACTGTTGTCCTCTTACCTCCAGCTGAGTTTGTGCTGTTAGCAACAATCTCTAATGTCGGGGTACACCCTTCATATGTATGTTCACCATCCTCCGAAACATCACCTTCTTTTTCAGATTGTTTTTTTCACCCCTTTTGCTATGAAGCCTCTAAATAAGATCTGGTGCTACCAGTTACATTCAGAAATCACATCATTAACTAAATAAGCTGTGTGCAATCTGAGTGGCACATGATCAAGATATATATCAACCTGTTCTGAAAGGTCCCAGAGTATACAACACCACTAATCAAGAGGCACCACCATGAAGACAAAGGAGCACATATATCAGGGGCAAAGTGGTGAAGTATAAATATATAAAAAGTGAGTACATATGGATGCACAACTTTTAATTTTATTCATTAGATAAATTTTTAAAAAATGGGGAGTGGGGGGGTTGAAGGGTGAATACTTTTGCAAGCAATTGTACATCCTCCTACAGTGACCCAAACTATAGTGTTTTCAGTGGTATTCCCTGATTCCTGTTATTACAGTGCACTCAGTGATTTCCACTGAAATCCCTGTGGATTTTTTTCACACTTTTATACATGACCAGCATTTAAAAACTGGGCATATGTCTTGCCATTTTTTTAGTTTGTTTTACAACATCATACATGAGCTCTCTAGTCTAATGCAGCAAAAAAAAATAAAACTGTTTAACATCCTCGAATAACTAGGAAATCATCTGTACTTAAACCAGCATGCCAGTCATAATGAAAGAATTTTATAGCCAGCATCCAACATCCTGATTTGATCCTGGATGAGGTATGGCAGAAATAATTTACTCAACAATTTTCATGACACAGTCTTTGATAAACTGAGCCTTCATAAAAGGTTTCCATGTTTAGTGATTAACTTGGCCACTTCATCACTTTATCTGTTAGTGTCACTTCACGTTGAATTCCTTATGCATGGCAGTACTCTCAGCAAATTAAGCAAACAATTGTTCCAGTTTTCAGTAAAAAAAACTGTTGTTTCCATCTCTCCTGGAAGCTGTCAGCGTTTGCCAGAGTGGGAGGAGAGAGGACCCAATATGATGTAACTTTTGAGGTGCATTTGTTCGGGCATCCACTCTTGGAAAGGTTGTGGCATTGTGTTAATACATACTGAATGCTCCAAACCAGCAACCGAAAACATCTGCTTTTATGCAGTAGAGGTGTTCACACTTGCTGATGATCAGCTAATCAATTGCATTTGATTAACAGCACCTGGCTGCTACTTACCCTCTTAGTTCCCATGGAGGCAGTAAGGGTATACTTAGTGTTTCACAGGACCATACAGACTCCTGTGGGAACTTTCTTTGTCACATGACTGTACATCTTTCTCTCAAACTTGCACTTACTAAACTTAGAAGTTGGTTGGGCTTTAACTGGTAGATCAGGGATTGAAGATTGACTTACAAAACTGTGGAGCTGATGCAATATTTTCATAGTACAAGGATTACTATTATATGCTGGTTGTTTTATTCAAGACAAAAGACATGTAAAAAGGGCCAGAAGGTCTTTGCTCAAGAAAATTTTTACATGTGAGAGACTGCATTTGTCTAAGGTCTTCTTAGATCTGGTTGAAGAGGCAGTTGAAAATTAAGAAGGACAATGCCAGAGCAAGAGGGATTCTGGAAATAGTCCTTCAGAAGAATGGCAACAGAGAGTGAGAGGACAGTTCATTCATTAAACTGATTGATTCGTCGTCGCAGTTTCAGTTGGTCTGTGTGCTTAGACAACAGAACCCGAGAGACTGGGCAGTCATGGGAAAGAAAGATCAATCGTGCTTCAGAGGAAGAATGAAGAAGGACGGGAAATAAGATAAATCGAGTGTGTGAGAGAGACTGATACGGGGTGGATATAGAGAAATACTGATGACTTCTAGCAAAATATACCATGAGAAGACAATGAAGCTTGATTTCAGACTCAGAAAACTACTATACAAATGTAAATCACATTATGATGCAGCTTATATCTTTTTAGAAACCTATTAACCAAGCACAAATTTTATTATTTATGATATGAGGCTTTTCTTTTCTTCACAAAATGACAGTGCCTGCAGTGTGATTGCTGCAGATATATGTCCTGACAATGACTGATAAAGTGTGTGTGTGTGTGTGTGCGCGCGCACACACACACACACACACACACACACACACACAGATTGCAGAAACAACAAAAGTGCTACAAACCCACAATGTTAGAAGATGCACAAAAAGCACAACTGACAATGAAATACAAAATACTGGACCCTGTCTCAGTATATATTACATTACACTTCACAACCAGCAAAAATATTGTCCCCATGACGATATAATTTTAAGTGTAAAAGATAAATCTTATTCACCCTAAGGCATGGTGAGACCATCTCGTTCAGCACTGCCCTAGACCGAACCACTCATCCTTATCTTGTGCATCACCCAAGGGGATGGCTTGGCTTCGCAACAGAAAATTCAATAGAACACTTTGGTCTTTTTACATAGAGAACACAATGCATGTGCCTCATGACGCCTACAAAGTTTTGCTCAAGCCAGTCACACTGAGCACTGAACACATACAAACACATGCAGCCAATAGGCAATCAAGCTACACTGTTAAGCCGTGCAAGTAATTTTCTCAAATTACAGCCATCTGCAGGTTTCTTGACCTCCAAAAGAGAGCTGGTGCCCTCCTGCCACTGGTGGCCCATGCTAGCTTTTTACTTTGGACAGACCGAAAAACATTAACTTTATTTTCAGCCAGGAAAAAAAAAAATCAACATTATATCTGTAGCAAATTTGTCAAAGTATTTTGAAAGTATTCCATGTAATTACAGGTTGTTGTTTGAACCGCTAATCAAAACCAGCATGTCTTCCTGACCTTAACACATGCTGTGTCCTCTGCATCTATCTAAAATAACCCATGCACTGAAAGTTTGCCTCCATTCTCCTGTGCCAAACCCCAGTTTTAACTGGTATTTGCACCACAGGGAGCTCAAAAATCTCCTCCCCCGTGGCATCGCCAGGCACCATCTGCATCATCTGCAGCACCTGGCATAGCCCTCAGCAGCTCCCCTATGAACGCCTCCAGAATTTTCTGGGAGGTCAGTTCTATTCTGCCCATCTCTTCTTTTTTTAACCCTTAGGTGACAGACGATGTGTATAATAGTGCAATACCCACCTTTGCAGACATCTGCCTTAGGGTTGAAAACACAGTAATGGAAATATTCATTTTTCAGATGACAGACTTCTACTGCTGCCCTATTCATACATTTTAAACCTTACAGTATATTACACCATCAGCTGATGTACACCTCAGGGGGTACTGGCCCCTGAGGAGAGATGTGTAGAATCAGAGGCACGAGTTAATAATAACTCATGGCAGTCATTTTTGAGTTTACATGAGAAAAAAGAGAAAAAAATGCACTCAGCTGCAAGTCCCAGCTCTCAACAAGCACACAGATGTTGGCCTGCTCAACAGATACGAGTTTAAACTGGCTACTGGAACAGTGCTACCTCATGCTTGGTCTTTATCCATGCTGTTTCTGAACAGGCAGGTGAGAGACACCTGCCCTTAGGCAATGATATTGTGCCAAAAAAAAATCCTCTTCCCCTCGATATATGATAGGAAGCCTCTGTGGGATTAAATACAGCAAGGTGATGCCAGAGGGAAGAAGCTGCCAAGTAGTCGATAATACCCCCACCCTCCCATGTAAGAGCAGCCAGTCACCTGTAATATGCCCTCCTTGTTCCCAGTGACCCATTCCTCAGAGCTCAGGTATACCTCAAGTAATTTAAACACTGGCTTTTTTCACTGGGGGATATTTATTAGCTTTAAGAAAGAAGTTCCTCTCAGAGAGATTGATTGAACTCTGTTGTTTTTACCCTTGTTGACCATGGCATCAGACTTCACAACAGACACAAATGGGAATAGGCTGTCCTGCATGCCTCTTGTGTCTTGTTCATTTCTAACAAAAATGGGTCATCATAATTGGCAGATAAGAAAAATGGCCTACTTAGCCCTAATTCAGATGCACATATCTCCTGCAACTTCATCAACAGTAGCCAGTGTGTGAGGAGGTGACCCCAAACTGAGCAAAGCTGTAAGATCCCTTGAGTATCTTGAACTTTCTTGTTTGAGTTGTTATTTGTCATAAAAGAAATCATTATAGGTGAAATAAAATATTGTATTAATACAAAGCCCCAGAGCAAGACAGAAAATAGAAGACAGGCACAATGAAGTGAAGTAAAGCTGAGAGCAAAGAAAGAGACAAAAGGGAGCCAGCAGTGGAAAAAGGCAACTAGAATATGAGGTTAAGACAGATAAAAAGGAATAAAAGAGAGACAAGGAGAAAGCATATTACTGAAGAAAAAAGAACAGGTGAAAGTGAAATGACAGAAAGGTGGTAAAGTAATGATAGGGAATATTAAAGGAAGAATGAATGCCTAAGAGGGAGAGAGTCTGAATTTGCATGTCAGTTTGTGTCTTTCCTTTTTGGTTTCATTATCTGCAAGAATAACAGTTGTTTTCTGCCAGAGGGCAAAGGTGTAATAATATGACCCATGTATCAAATGATAAGAGATATTACATTGAACTAAAGACAAACACAGTCACTTCACCATGATATGACCTTGAAAAAAAATGAAATCAGAATGTCCACAGCAGTTCATCAATATGATGCCTGAAAGGAAAAAATATAGAGAGAGAGCATTCTTGTCTCGGCTTCATCAGCCATTATTAATGTTTGTAATCAAACATTACCTCAGTATTTTTTGCAGATGAGAAACTGTCAACAGCTTTCCTGGCTGAATAGTTGGAAGAAAACCAAAATCTAAAAATCAACCACAAATGGGTTCTGCAAGTAGATGATTAAAATGCAAGTGAGACTAGATTTTGATATTCCCCTGTGATTATCTTGCACAGTAGAAAGAAAGCCTGCAAATTAATTTCTGAAAGAGGGTGTCTTGGGGGGTTGCTTTTTTCTGTGGTTACTTGCAGGGGTCATAGTGGGATTTAGCAGGTGGTGGAAATGACTCACATTTCTATTCTGAGGTTGAGTGATATGCTGTGGTTATGCTGTGGTCAGCTGACCTGTTCTGGTTCTGAGGTTTTCTGTTCCTTTTGGATTTAGCCAACTACATTCTACATTATATAAGCAGATGTTACACTAGCCATCATAACTGGTTTCCAACCCCTTGTCAGTAAAGCTAATACTAAGGTGGCGTTTGCAAAGTGTTACTAAAGAACATTATCATCCTAAATTCAAACTGATTACTGCAACCAAAGTCCTTCTTCTGGAGGCAAGTACAATAAGCACCCATATTGAAATGATTCTGGGCAGTTATTATTAAAGCATTTTCTAAATATTTTTTTTATTTTAATGGAGAACAGGATATACAGTCAAATTTGACTTTAAAAATCCATAAATACAGCTTTAAAAACTTTTTCCACAGGAAGCTATAGTACTACCATCTTTGCTGTTACAGAAATGTCCCATATTTATAAATTCTGAATTATTTTATTGCCATCTCTCTCTTGTAATGTCTCTTCTGCCACCAGGACCTAACCCAGTAGTGACCATGGATACCACAGTCTACTCTGCACCAGTGCAACACGGTTCATCAATGTGAACACGACCACAATTATGCAAATTATCCTGTTTAACCTGTACTTACTGTCCAGTATATCCTTTCAATAGCATGAAATCAATACAGAAGTTTTTAAAGATACTTCTGAATGTGAAATAGCCAAAAAAACACACACATTAAAAACACATTATCTAACAAAAATAAAAAATCTAACCTGAATTAGGATGGTACATAAGCTTTAAATTTCCAGTTTATCTAATGACACTTGCTGAGCAGACCTTTCATGTCAAAGTAATTTCTCATCTTCCTCTCCTGTCTTCTCTGTCTTACAGCTTTCTCCATCTCTGACAGTGACATTATCACACATTACCCTATTTTTTCTCACTGGAAAACAGAGCAAGTGGAGACAACAGTAGCTCACAGAAAGATTGTGTGCCAAACTGCATGGAAACAGTTTGTGTGATATTTACTGAGATTTTTGAAACATTGCATTTTACCTGCCACTTCAAAAAAGTTTTTCCATTCACGCTCACTACTCTTCAGTAGAACTGACTAGATGGCTAAATACCTTGACTGAAATTTTGTTGCAGCATGAAGAAATGACAGGGACAAGAAGGAAAAAGGACGTGTGCAAGTGGCATCATAAGGTGACAAAACTTTATCCTT
>VUQH01016230.1:4213-15384 GCA_015106775.1 Etroplus canarensis | reverse complement strand
AAAAAAAAATTATGTTTTTTTGTTATTTAAAAAAAAAAAAAAAAAAAACTAGTGATGTGAGACAACAGAAACCGCTGTAGTAGTATAGACTGTTTCCATTCTCCTTTTTCACTGCCATGAAACTTTTACCACTGGAAATTCCTGAAATTGTCTAAACTCAAACTACATGCTTCTGTTTATAAAGAAATGGATATTTTAACAGGCACATGCTTTTCCACTGAAAATATTTTCCGTGGATTATCTTAAAGGGGCTCTATTTATCCTATGCTGGCCGATGGTGGAGCCCTTCAGTTCATCCTCTGTCGGAAGCAAGCTGCCTTAGCTCCTCACATTTCAAGCCAACTTTTTTTTTCTGATTGAGCTGCCCCTCACAAACAGAAGTTTTAAACAGTAGTAAGGCTTCTGTGTTCATAAAGAGCTGTCTTCCTGAGATGACTGTATTTAGAATATCTGCCCTCATTGACTTTATACAGATCCAAGAGAATAAAAGGTGTTTGAAACTAAGCAGTCTCAAAGAATGACCAGACTGTTTTAATTTGATAGGAACGCAACAGTAACTATAACAATAACCACTTGTTTTTACCAAGGTATGCAAAAGAGCATCTCTGAATGCACAACATGTTGAATCTTAAAGCACATGGGCTACAGCAGCAGAAAACCCAGCGGGTGTCACTTCTGTTAGATAACAGGAAACTGAGGCTACAGATTGCACAGGCTCACTGAAATTGGACAGATGACTGGAAAAATGTTGGTCTATTGAGTCTCAATTTCTGCTGTGACATTCAGACGGTAGGGTCAGAAATTGCTTTAACATGAAAGTGTGGCCAATGTGGTGCTAGCAAGTTGTATCTAATGAAGTGGCCCATGAGTGTATATGACACAAATAGGCAACCAAAAGCAGATCCCCATGAAGCCTTTTCCTAAAAAGAGGTATATGATAGCTTGTAGGAGAAGAGGAAGACCACAGAGGTTCATGGATGTAGTGAAGGACATGCAGAGGGTTGGTGTGAGGGAAGAGGATGCAAGGGATAGAGTGAGTTGGAGGCAGTTGAGCCGCTGTGGTGACCCCTAACGGGAGCAGCTGAAAGAAGATGGTAACTTGTACCTGTTGTTCATTCACCTAACTGAGCAAAGAATATTTTAGACGCTTTATAGCTTTTCAATTCACATGTTCCAGAATAGAGGACAAACTCACAGAGGAAGATGTACTTCATAGCTGTGATGTTCAGGTGGTGTGACATCAGCTCCTGCTGTGTTATCCCTGTTTACAGTGTAGCTCAAGGGCCTCTCTCGCTCCGCAGGGACTGAGGATATGTGCCTATAATTGCCACTGATTTCTCAGGCAGTTAGGATAATTGATTGGCTCTTAAGCCTCTGGGGTCCAAATCAGACATAGGTAGGACTAAATGGAAAATGCTTGCACGGAATTGGTTCTCATGTAATATGAGGTATAAGATATCACTACCAAACTGAGAACGATTGTTTCTGTCTGTAGGACTATCTTCTTGGTGCTGCTCTTCTCTCAGTATGCCAGAAATGTTCACTTTCCTCTGCCCATTTACAAAGCCAAGAAGGGCTGGACTTCTTATAGGCTTCAAGTCTTCAAAATGTTTCCTGTAAGTACACAACATGCTATAAAAGTACATGTATACACCAGTTTTGTGCCTTTTGCTCAAATTGTGTCTGGGCTTCACTTTTTGATTGCTTTTCCTAATATTTTCCTGTCTTTACAACTGTGTTTCCAGAAAATGTAAGTCGCAAATTATGCAACAGAGCTAATCTGTTTCTCCCCAGGAGCTGTCTAAGTACTGTGTAAATCGGTCTTTTCCTACCCCCTGCTGGTGAAATGTTTAAAACACCAATAAATTCACACCAGCAGTACCTCTGAGTGATTTACCCCTGTTCCTTGAAAGGTCGCGTTACTGCTCTTGTGCTTTTTATTAGTATCACGTAGCCCTGGGAGTTGGCAGTACACTACACTTCTTTTAAAATTATACTTGTATTAATATTCATAGTGTCCAAATATGCACAGTGATTAAGGTTTAAAGGCAGACAGCATATTTAATTTCTATATTTGAGCAGGGTTACATTTGTCTGATATTTCAGTTGATCAGAGCACTCACAATATGGAGATGTAGAGGACTGTTTTCATCCCTTGCCTCTGTTGTTAGACCATAAGGTAAACTATAAAGGAGAAATTGAGATGTTTAACATAAACCATGCTCTTTTGAAATGTAAACAAGACTCTAGCTCACCTGGACAAAATACAACCCAAGGGCTGGAAGCAGCCTGCAGATCCTCTATTATTTTAAAATAATCTGTAATATCTACTAAAATTAATGGATTTCAACATATATTTTAGTACTTTGTACGTCATCTTTTTATTTGGTTGTTTAATGTGCAACCTTTTGCTTACTGTATTGTCAGTCTGGCCCTCTGACAAGAAGTCTTGCCTATCTCTGCTCTAACCAGATAAGATCCAAACACTTACCTCCTGATATATTGCTCTATTAGGTTCCATGACACACACACACACACACACACACAGTTCAAGTACATCAAAGACACATTTGAGCAGTGATTTCTTGACATTTTGTATATAAATGGATAACTGGACTAAAGGATACATCATTAAAACTGGTAAAAGGTGGTATTTCAGTTTGCGTGAACTTCTGAGTTTTTTTTCTTTTCTTTTGCATGCAGATCATAATGGCCATCCTCGTCTCATGGCTGTTATGTTTCATTTTCACTGTGACTGATGTTTTTCCACCGGAGAAGGACAAGTATGGTTTCTACGCCCGCACAGACGCACGGCAAGGGATCCTCTCAGCAGCACCATGGTTCAAAATACCCTATCCTTGTGAGTGTGTTAATGAGGAGGAGAGCTGTAACAGCTTCAAAACGGGGACAAACTCCATATTAATGGCTCTAGATTTAGAATGGGATGTCATAAAAGCTCCTGTAGCTGTAATATGTCCATGGCCCAATACATTTGTCCATATAGTGTATGTTGTGATTGACCCTTGAGCAAGACCCTTTTGTGAACATGTGCATTGGACACTTTTGTCACATAACAAATAGAAGGAATAATGATCTCATTTAGGTGAAAGTTGGTTTAAGAAAACAGTAACATGCAGATTAGAAAACAGGAGTCCATATTGATGATAACATTTAATAAGCAGAAGGAAGTAGTGTAACTTAATTTCTAAAAATAAAACATAAGCACAACAAAATTAATGTAATGGTGACATGGCAATAATTGTTTAAAACGTAGTTGAAAATCTATAAATGGTGTATATGCAGTGAATTAATTCTTGTTATGCACATACTGTGTTATGTATAAATGGGGTGGATTATGTAGGTTTATAAGTGATGCTAAAAGTTGAAAATTAAAATGAAAAGTTTAAAATTGGGTATAAAAGATTAATAATCTTGGTGTGTTATCGCTACAGTTCAGTGGGGCATTCCCACTGTGACTGCTGCAGGTGTGATCGGCATGATGAGTGCTGTGGTGGCCAGCATCATCGAGTCGATTGGAGACTACTACGCCTGCGCTCGCCTCTCGTGTGCTCCTCCACCTCCTGTCCATGCCATCAACCGGTAATTCTGATTCATCCAGTTCCTTATTTGTTCTAACATTCCTGTTGTTTATGATGCACAGCACAGGCAATTTACTGTCTGGGCCATACTCTAATTATGATGTTTTCTGCTTTCTGTCTGTTTGCAGAGGGATATTTATAGAAGGCATTTCCTGTGTGCTGGATGGTCTTTTTGGGACAGGAAATGGCTCCACCTCCTCCAGTCCAAATATAGGTGTCCTGGGAATCACGAAGGTAACACATTAATGCACTTTAATCATTGTTTTTCAGTAGCTATTCTTTTTCATTTTATCTCTGTTATTAAAAAGGACTGAGGCTACATTTGCACTGCAGGTAAAAATGGCCCAAATCAGTTTTTTGTTGTTTTTCAAATTGGATTTAGGCCACTTTCCTATGTGGTTCTAAATTGGATGTGTATCCAATGTTTTTCAAAGCGATCTCAATCATTTCATCCAACTTTTGCGATATTGAAGTGAGACAGATGTCATAATTCTGCACCAGAGGAAGCGAGACACGGCAAGATCAAATGTAAACAAAGTACGAAACAAGCATGGCAGACACCACTGATGGAACTAGTCGGTGGAAAGAAAGTGAGGTTTTACACATGACGTGTATATTTACTTCTGTGCTGCGTGTGCAGACTGTTTACAGCCGAGTCTGATGGCGGTCACATTATAACTTGAATTAGAATGTGAACGACTTCACAAAATAAGTGAATCTCAGCAAAAAATCGGGATTGAGCATTATGACTTGAAGTGTGAACTTAGCCTTAAAGTATTTATTGGTTCTCAGGTTGGCAGCAGACGTGTGATCCAGTATGGAGCTGCCATGATGCTGCTACTGGGGCTCGTGGGTAAATTCAGTGCCCTGTTTGCCTCTCTGCCGGACCCTGTCCTGGGAGCTTTGTTCTGTACCCTGTTTGGTATGATAACAGCAGTTGGACTGTCCAACCTCCAGTTTGTCGACCTCAACTCCTCCAGGAACCTCTTCGTCCTGGGTTTCTCCATTTTCTTTGGCCTGATGCTGCCGAGCTACCTCAAACAGAATCCGCTGGTCACCGGTGAGTGCTAGGGAGGAATCACTACATGGATGATGGGAGTTCTCTTTTGCTGTGTAGCAACTGTGATTTGTTTTATGACGCTGAGTAACCTTGTTTAAATTATAGACCTAAAACGGAACTTGTGATTGCACTACATGTCTTTTTTGAAAAAATGTTGGAGTGAAGATTCAGCTTTGATTTGCTTTGTCACTTTCTTTTTTTTCCTCATCATTGAGTGGCTCTTGTGTTCGTTTTTCATCTGAATGAATCATCTGTCACACCTTATTCAAGGACTGCATTCCTTTCATGCACTCCTTTTCATATTTACATGGGGGCTGCAATTACATTAAGAGGAGTTATGTTGCAAGTATATTCAATAACTTTATTTACAAGTTTGAGACTTAGTTGCTAACCTCTAAACTTGTATAAATATGATTCCAATTATTGTCGGCAACTGGGATCAGCTGGCCAAAGTCCCTGCCTTTGACCGTTACCTGATCCACGTTGTACTGGACTCCTGTGCCCCCTATTGCAGGTGGTGGGTCCACAGGAAATTAGCTTCTTGTGTTGGGTGTCTGGGCAGAACCTTAGTGTGAGAAGCTTGGTCATTCAGGAGGTGCTCAAAAGGAGCCTGCTGAGGTGGTTCAGATATCTGATTTGGATGCCTCTTAGTGGTGTTTAAGGGATTTCCACCTGGCAGGAGACCCTGGGGAGATGAAGTACATGATGAAGCTCACTTGTCCCTCAGAAGAGCTGGAGAATGTGGTTAGGAGAGAGGGGTCTAGGCATTTCTGCTTAGACTGCTGCCCCCTGCTGCCCACACATTAAATTGTATAATTCTAGATATTAGAGAGCTCCGGCTGCTTTTCTTGACAGCATTTACATATGTACCTTTTTTTGATTACATCAATTGAATCTACCAACAGTGACATTTTTTCTGTTATGAATAAATCTACACACAGACTATTGTAAGTGGTAGTTAGAGATTGGTAGTGATTTCTGGAATGACTTAATATGACTAAGATTAGGTTAGGTTGTTTATTATTATGCCTTCAATACAGAAGCATTACTACCATTACAGGAACTGACTTGTTTACCAGATCATTTCCAAACTTTGTGTGGTGTAGAAGATCTTATGTTGATAACAAGTGGGGTGGTGTTGTCCTGACACAAACACATTATGCCACATGTACTACTTCCTGGTCTCTTATTTTTCTCAGGTATTGTTGAAGTTGACCAAGTGCTAAACGTGCTCCTCACCACTGCAATGTTCGTAGGAGGGTCCGTCGCCTTTATTTTGGACAATACCATCCCTGGTAAGGTTATTTTAAAAAGTGTGAATTAACTTGCTCATTTTTATTTTGAAGTTTATGACTGCATGATAAACATAATAGTGTAATGGCCATTTGTTAGAGTAGGTAAAATGTTTTAAGGAAGACGATCATAACAGTGTGGCTGTGACTGCCAAGCAGGCGCAGGAATTCGTACATCATGAGGGGGTGGTCTTGTATCTAATCCTCAAAATCGCTCCGAGAGGTGGAAGAAGACATTGAGAGGGTTGTCTGGGTATAACCTGCTGCCACCTGGAAACACAACAGAAGATCAGAGGGCGGAAGCACATCTTACAAATTTCTTTTGTCTTCGAAAAAATCAGAAAATTGCTACAGCAGCAGAAGACTTGTGGATCATGTTCCTTCTTAGTTTGGACTTTGAATTGTGAATTTTAATAAACTTCTTATTAATCGGTCTTTTTATCCCCAGGTTCCCCTGAAGAGCGAGGCATCAGGAAGCTGAAGCGTGGTTCTGGTCCCAGTGCGTCAGAACTGGAGGGGATGAGGTCCTATGATCTACCGCTTGGAATGGGCTTCATCCGCAGATACCAGATCTTCAAGTACTTCCCCATCAGCCCCACCTTCACAGGCTACCAGTGGGGACGGCTACAGGAAGCCAGCAGAAACAGAATGGGACATGGGGATGTGGTGAAGGGAGGGGAAGGAGGCATAGCACCAGGGGAGAGTCTGGTATAACCAGCAGGCTAAGTAAACCTTTTAAAATGGTTGAATTTTGGGAAGCAAGGGATGGTACACTAAGACAAAAGGATGGGAGTGAAAGACAGAAGTGGCACTGGATTGTGTGGAAGAAAATGTGATGCACCAGTCCCCTCCCACCCTGTCAGTATGCATTTCTTTAGCTTGTCAGTCTTTTCCCACTTCTCACTATGCTATTTTAAGCATGCTATAGCAAGTCACAGCATGCTATATAAGATGTCACTATGTGGAGGTCAGTCTGTGTGTGTGCATGTGTGTACAATATGCAGTAAGATGTGCAGAGTTTGAGCATTATTGCACTTCAGTTCAGATGAACGTCAGACATCCAGAGCTGAATGTCTGATGATTCACTCACCGCTAACTTGTACATCCTAAATGTTATAAAACATTCTACTAAAAGCAAAGTAGATAGGATTATGTCAATTGAGGATCATGTTATTGAATTGCCTCTGGACTTCTTATGCAACCACACATGCACACACCAGCAGCCACAATAGAACTAGCTTGAGTGCTACAATGCAAGACAGGGGTTATGCAGATTGAAGTAGTTTGTGCGGTGCCCTTAGCCACGCAGCGTGATTGTGAGATTTATTTTTGCACTATCTCCTTCATGAGTTTAAAACTAGAATGTCACTTCACAGCTTCTTCAGTAAAACTGCTGAGCACTCAGCAGCACATCATACACTCATCTTGTGCTAAAGAAGCTCCCATCCCACCTCTTTTTTTTTTTTTTTTGTAATGCTAATGTTCACAAGACCTCCCACATTACTGGGCAACAAAATCACTAATATTCCAGTTTACATCTTGGTTTCAGTATTATACATCCGTTATTACCATGACCAAACTCTGCTTTCCCTGGACACACCCAATTTTATTGTAAGATTTTTTTTTTTTTTTAATCTCATAACCTTGATTTATTTTACATGTTGGCACTAAAATAATGAAAGAGGCTTTTAATTATGCTGCAGTAACGCACACAATAACAGACATGTGGCCTTGTCAGGGAGACTTTAGCTGTGTCCTGATTCTGAATTGGGACACAGCTTTTTTTGTGTATATATGTGATTCGAGGCTTAAACCAGATGAATGACAAAATAAGAATAAGTGTTCTTGCAAGGCTCTGTGTGGATCTTCTCTCACAGATTTGGGGTCACTGTTTTTGCCGTAATGTAGGTAAAGAGAGGTTTTACCTGAAGGCTGCACCTTAAACGATAATTCTAGTGAGAAGTAAGGATGGTAGTTTGGTTGAATATAGAGTATGTAAATCTAACAGTTTATTCCTTCATTCCCTGCATCAACCCACAGGTGCAATGTGTTTGTTTCTTTTTGGGGGGTTTTCAAAATCAGCTAATTGTGACTTGCGTTACCAATTTTCATTTGTTTAATTATGGTAATGAATTCCTCTAACATTCCTCCCCCTCTTGTCTTCAGCTATCCATATGTCTCTGTTTCATCCCGTTTATCTGTCATAGTTAAGGCAGCACATTTGGCTGAGTAACACAAAGTTTTAGAGCATCTTCAGCCTATACTGTAATAACCCAAGTGTGACCCCAAAACAGAGCAACTCTCTTTTGCGACCACACTGTGTGCCTCTGCTGTTTTTTAAAAAAAAGAAACAGCAGATTTTTTTTAAAATGCCACTGAGTTGGCAATATCATTGTGACACATAGAAATAAAGAGTAGCCTGAGAGATTTTTAGAAAACCAAAATGCTAAAACTCTTTATTTGTATTTCTTCTACTGTTTTACCATATACCAAAACTTTTCGTTGACATGTATTGCTACTGAGAGACTTTAGAAAATTTGTTTTGTCTCATCCCAAATTCTCCTGCCTTTAATCTCTTTTCTTAGAGCTATTTATTTATTTATGAAGAGAGCGTCATTTGAGCAGGTCTGTGTGTCTCTTGCACAATGTTTAGTGTATTTTAGTTTACTCTTTGAAACCCTGTAAAAACAGGGCTGATTACAATTGATCGCTACCCCTGCCCTCTGCCCCAACAACAGTCGGTGCTTTTAGAAACTCACCTGGTGATGGTGGCTTTATAAGGTAGTTTCTAATTTAAGATAAAAGCTGCTTCGATTTCATTCCATTTGTCATGTTTTTAAAAGCAAAGGATAAACACTTTTAAATGTTGATTTGGATGGTTTAGTCAAATTCACAAATCAGGGCCTTTTTACTACAAAGTACTGTTTGTATATGTAATGGTGCCAAGAAGATTGGAGTCCAGATGAGGAATATGCACCAGCTGGAACCTTAAAATGTGTGCTTTTTCAGATTTAAAGTAGTATGGACATTAATGACTTGAATACAAGTAGTTGAATTGCTTTTTTGTCTGTGTCCTGGCTAGGACTTTCAGCTAGTCATATTCACTGGGCAATTGGTTTTTAACCAAGGGAAGTCATTTCAACAAAGTTGTCAAAATTTGTCAAAGATTTGTCAAAAAGCAACTAATCACATATTCTGATAACAATGTGTTAAGCTCCTGTCACACCTTGACAAAAAAAAAAAAATCTGCAGATACGCTGACGTCTGTCGAATAAGTTATTGGTAAGTTTTGTATAAGTTAAGCACACGCTGAAGTACACCGGTATATGTCGTCGCACGGCAAGGTCACCGGAAAATTTTGAATTTGCACAAAATTTCCAACGTATGCCAGTATATGGCTCATACGCCCCACATACGCAGGCCAAATGTTGCAGGTATGTTATGCATACATTGACTCAGGTTACTCATAGGTCGAAATACGTCGAGATAATGTCTAGCGTATCCAAAACTTAGTAACCTGAGTAACGTGTTTTAAACATATGTGTAACATATATCAAACTTGCCTCCAACGCGTATTGATGTTTGTAGACGTATTTGACGTGTTCCGGTCATACTGAACGTGCTTCTAACATACAGTTACTGTATAATGGCGGATGTGCTGCATTTAAGGGAAGTGGTATTAATGCGGTTCAAGTTGTGAATACCTGCAATACGCTAGCATTAGTTGGTATTACGTTTTATATCTGTTAGCAATATGTTATGTATGTTTACGCAACGTAACATCATTGTTCTGCGTAAGCCAGCGTTTTAGAGGAATTTGGATGTGTCAGCATGTGCTTGTTGAATCGTCATGGTGTGACAGGACCCTTTAGATGGTGTGTTAAGTTTCACTTGCATGTATCAATCAAATGAAATTTGCAATGCAAGTAGTATATTTTGCATTGCCTTTATAGCTGAAATTCTTAACCAGGTGACCGACTCAGAAGTGTAGGATTTTCAACACATTGAATGACCATCCTACACAAAGAGTAATGAAGTCCCAAAAGAGGCTTGGTTCGTTACAGACAACTGATATGTGCAGAATATGTTAAACCACATCACCCCTATCTAAATGTTGGCTGTGCTTATAGGGCAGTGTCACTAGGTGGTTGGTAAAATTAGCAGCGTGTTATTGGCACTGCAGCTGATGTGCTGTGGCTTCCTTTCCCACACTGTAACCCTGCTCCAGGAGCTGGCAGTGATCAAACAGAAGTCCTAGAGGGTAGTTTGGAGTTGTTGTCCCTTCTTGTATTAAATTTTTCAGTATCTGGCGTGCACACATTATAATCACGCACACCTTGTGATTTTGTGTAGTCTCATGATCATGCAACCAGCACTTCTCCCATCACAGCACTCTCTCTCCTCTCTTCGCACACTCTCAACCGTGCAGTAAAAATATATCGTGTCCTCGTGTTTGGTGTACTTTTTCTCCTCGGGAATTCTTACTGTCAGTGTTTCTGGATGCAGGAGGAGACACCTGCTGGCCACCTTATTAAGAGCCTGGTTATCGGCAAGAGTGAAACCTGCCTTATCACTTAATGTGAAGATGAAAATGGGATGTCTTTGTGCCTCATGGCAGCTTCCTCCTCCAGCTTTTGTTCTACCCTTAATGTAGGATTCAGTACACATGCACCTCTCACACACTTGTTGTGCAGGAGGCCAATTACAGGAACAAAACCTTGTTTTTCTGGCTTGAATTACATTCACATGGCTCTTAAAAAGGTGGCTATAAGGTGTGTAACACAGACATCAGTCCTTTTCAGTTATTTTGAAGGGGGCATTACCTGAAGACTATACTTGTATTAAGTGTTTTATCTTTTTTCAACATTTTTTTATACATTGTTTTTATGTTTTTGCAAGCAAATATTTGTAAGAAACAAATCATAACTTTTAAACTTAAATCATGCTGGAAAATGCACCATTTTCTTGTACTTTTTATTTAAAAAGTAAATGCATTTAACCCTATTTTAAATCTGTGGTTTGGTGGAATCCTGTTTATGATCTTTTCATATTGTATTTTTTTACTCTAATATTGCTTTCTGTCTATGTTAACACATTACCAGTATAAATCAAAGAACAAGCTTAGAAACTTTAAACAGATGTAAAAAAAAAAAAAAAAAAAAAAAAAAATGTATATTTAAAAAGGGAAAAAGGGAAAAAAAAAGAAAAAAAAAAAAAAGA
>VUQH01016227.1:21033-36282 GCA_015106775.1 Etroplus canarensis | reverse complement strand
CTTCCCGGAATAAAAAAAAAAAAAAAAAAAAGGGCGCTCTCCTGAGCCTCACCCAGTTATGGCGCAGCAGCTTTTTCACAGCACAGTGCTCTCCTTTGTCTGTAAAGAAGCCATTTTGAGACAGAGAACAGCAGAGAAACCACTGAACAAGTGTAGCCTACACACCACTAAAAGGTCTCTTTGGAGAATGAGGGGAAGCAGTTTAAAACACAAGATTTCTTTCCCCCCTCCTTTTTTTTTGTTTTTTTGCTCGTTTAAGACTTGGATTACATTGTTTTCAATACTAACTGTAAGTTTGCAATATCATTAAAAAAATGTGGGTTACAGTTACTTTAAAAAAAAGATAAAGAGTCATGTAACAATGTAACATTTCTGCTGAAATGTAACACCTATTTCTCATGTCTCTTTTGTGTAGCTGGCAAATGAAGTGAAATAGCTCAAAAATCCATTACCTGTCAAAAACATTTCCTTGCAGTTTTATGTGGTGCAGCTCTGCTAGAAATGTCGAAAAGGAAGAGGTTATAATCGACTGCAATCCTGTCTTCAAGGAGAGAGATGGTTTTGCATATTTGCCCACACAGATGATGCTTGAAGATGCATACTCGCGGGCTGAGAGGCAAAGCCACCACTGATCAAAAAGTTCTCAAAAGAGCTCTATCTGTCGTGCTAATGGATTCCTTCCTTTTTCAGGAGACGCATTCCCACCCCCTATTAATGCCATTATTAGAGGATCCGAAGATGGAGCTGAAAACGTTCCTCCTGCCCCTGCGTTTAGGCCTGTTAACTGCTGAGGTAAATATTTTCACCATGAAAGTTTTCCCTCAATCTCTTTCCTCTTAGGTTGTGTTTTTAAGATCTTCTTTGAAGCTGTTAAAAGAAAAGAACAGGGAGGAGAAGGGAGGTGTGGGGGGGGGGTCTCCCTAAAATGGGCTACTTTCAAAATTTAAATACGCCCTTGAAGCAAGGTCAAGTCGCATTTGGCTCTCCTAGGTGGACAGCACAAACCTAGTCAAGTTGCCTCCACATTTGCAGTATAGGGTAGTACAACAGGAGCCACCAGGGAGTTAAGCGTTGCTGTTGTGAGAAGGAAAAGTGTGAAAAGTTATTAATCAGAGCAAATCAGACAAACTCACAAGAAGCACACTAAACTATGAGGTAGCCATGTCATTTGAGGAGCACTGGTATAAACCCTGGACTGTAGCCTGTATGTTTCTATGTCAGCATGCCAGTGGACATTTAAAAAAAAATAAATCTGCAGAAATTCTATGTGATCAAATAGCTCAATGGTTAAACTGACAGAAATACTTTGAATTTAAACAGTAGCTGCATGCCCCACATTTCACATAAATTATCCAAAGCTGTTAAATGATTATAAAAGACTTGAACTTACTCATTGCAAACTCATATCCTACAAGGCCATAAGTGCAATACCAGCAAACTGCCATTACACAGTTTGTCACTTTGACTGTGTTATTTCTCTCTCTCTCATTTAAACATCCAAAACCATATTTATTCACAACATTTGGTTTCTTTTCACTTAAGAAATATAAATACTTTTATATGGGTGTGCCATGACCTAGTTAAGACAAAGATGGATTCCAGGCAGAGGAAAAAAGGCTCAAAATGTCACAGGGTGTTACATCCAGCACATTCTCTTCCTTCTTCTCAGTCCTTTAAAAGGAGCAATCATAGTTTTATCATAGTCCGTGAGAGATGAGGAAATCAAATGTAAGATCCCTTTGGAACAAAGGAAACCCATATAGGCCATTGAGTCCTGTTTAAGGAAAATGGCTGCCGAGAGCGTTCAGCCCCCTCTCTCTGCTCTCTGTTGAAGGACTCCTGAGCTGTGCCTCTAATAGCAGTCAGCTCCTCTGCTGCTGCGCTCTGATTGGCCCGCCGCGCTGCCGCTGTTAACCAGCCAATTGCCCGAGCACTGCAAAAACACCAGGCAATGTCACACAAAACCCAGTTTGTTCGACAACACGGACTTCACGCAAACAATTAAAATCGACAAATACACACAGCTTCAACGTCACACCGAGGAAAGCTCAACGGTTATATGAAGCTTGTAAAAAAAACGCACAAAAACCCCAAACAAAACCGCGCGGTGTTATTTTTTTTCCAACTATTTTGTCGATGTAACGAAACAAACCGCTGCCAGCCAAACCAGATTAGCAATAAAATCCAATTCCCGTGTTTTATATCGGCGGCTGGTTGCTTTCCATCTGTAATCACCCTACATGTCTGGATTTTGAACCGACCGCTGGTCCTGCACATAAAAGCTTCGCGACCAAATCAGTTTTATCAGCCTTTCAGCGGCAGTTAAGAACATATTGCCCCTGTGTCTATTTGGTGTATGCCAGTTGGGTAAATACGATCGGCAGATTCCGCACTACAGCTAATTTAGAGAATTTTAGACAGCACGCCGGGGCCTGTGTGAATAATAACGCCGCTGCGTGGGTTGTGTAAAAACACTCTGATTTTATTAGAAAGGCGAATGTGGCGTTAAATAAGCCGTAGCGACAGGGGCAAGTTTGCGGCGAAAGTGCGGCTCGCGTCTGAAGGCAAGCCTAGCAGTGTATTGTAGGAGAGACAGCAGCTACAGACCAGAGGCACACAATATGTGCTGGCTCTCGCCGAAGAGGAGGCTGTATTCTTCCAAGCTAAACCATGTAATGTAAGCGGCGAAAGGGAAGCGATTCAGTCTTTTCGTCAATTAAAAAAAAGAAAACACTCGATCGGACGAACCATGTCCAAGCCAGCGGAGAGGAACAGATTGAACGAAGACCATGGCAGAAAGCAGAGTTCAAGTAAGCTTGTTCTTTTTTCCTCTTTCTCCAGCCCTCCTAATGCCTGTTTTCCGTAAGTGGGATATAAGCTAGATCCCATTTTCGCTCTCGCATGGGTCCCCCCCACCACCACCAAAGTCATGCATCTGTAACGTTTGGCTTTTTTAAAGTGTTGGGGGGTGGGGGGGCTGGTAAGAGGACCGTGTTTAGCGCTGGCTCCCGATAACGTTAGCTCTGCTCTCCTTGTCGCTGCCCGTCGTTTCAGGTTTGGCGAACGGCATGGACAGTCATCCCGTCTGCGGCTCGGCGGAGAAGCGGAGTCACCACTGGAGAAGTTACAAGTTGATAATCGACCCAGCGCTGAAGAAGGGATCTCACAAACTGTACCGCTACGACGGGCAGACTTTCAGCATGCCTGTAAGTGCCGCCGTTGACGCGGCGGAGCGGCTTACAATAGTAACCGAGTAGCCGACCTCCATGATGGGGTTACAGTGTGGCCGGGTTCACGGGCACGGTTCGAGCATCTTTGCGCACCGTTGCCGGACGCGTTAACGGCTCGAACAGGACAACTTTGCAACAAGTTAATAGCTGTGAATGGGATGGGTAACGACACTGTGTCTCTCCCCCCCCTTCCCCTCCCCTCCGTTCTTTCTTTTTCTCCCACAGAACCCGGGGATGCCGCCGGTGGACATCGTACGAGACCCCAGGATCGGTCGCCTCTGGACTAAATACAAAGAGACGGACCTGCCGGTGCCCAAATTTAAGGTATCTGTTTTGGCTGGAGCACGATGCCAGGCTTCTCCATGTGGATGAGAGGTGCTGTCAAAAAAGTTGCAGACACACCCCCCCCCCTCTCTCTCACGCATCGCTTTGCGTCGTTGCATGTCTGCGTTTACGGACTTCGCTGCAACTTCTCTAGCAGTTGTCATCTCAGCTGTCAGAAGTTACCCCCCAGCCCAGCATGGTGCGGCATTAACTCCTGTCCTCCTCCTCCTTCTTCTTCTTCTTCTTCTTCCAGATCGATGAGTGTTATATCGGCCCCGTGCCGCCGAAGGAGGTGACTTTCGCCAGGCTGAACGACAACATCAGGGAGGGATTTCTTAGCGACATGTGCAAAAAATTCGGAGAAATCGAGGAGGTTGAGATCCTGTACAATCCGAAGAACAAGAAGCACCTGGGGATAGCCAAAGTTGTTTTTGAGACGGTGAAAGCCGCCAAGGTGGCTGTGCAGTCGCTGGACAAGACGTCTGTTATGGGAAACATCATCCACGTGGAGCTGGACCCGAAAGGTAAACAAGAGAGTCAGTGATTGGGAGGGGAAGACGCTGGAGTTGCATTAATCAGAGTCAGATTTGTTATAAGATGCAGGGGCACAGGAGTATGAAAACTGAAGTGCTGGCTTTAGACTGACAGGACTCACGTGTGCACATTTACGCGTGTTGCCTGGTTACATTGGGTAATTGAATTCACTCATTCATTGAGTGTAAGCCTGTTCCCACGAGCCCAGAGCTGAGGGTGATGTGTACTCCCACTGTGCATAATTTCAGACCTGCAAACAAAAACGAGCCAATCTGCCAGTGTCCTCTGCACTTCAGATTGTTCTTGTTCACTTGTCGTTTAAAAATAAGTTTCAGTTAGTTTGTGCAGGTTGTTTGTTTTTTTTTACTGCTGCAAAACAGTAACTTGAATGCATCTTAAGATACCAGTTGTGCAGCTTTGCTTATTTCCTTATTTCCATCTGGGATTAATAAAGGATTCTGATTCTGATTTTGGTTCTGATTTAATTAGAAAACGAATGACAGATGTTTTCAGTGCCTGTAGTAATGTGTTTCTATGTAAATATTTCCACAAATTTATTTATTTTTTTCTTAATGTGGATGGCCTTTCAAGAATTGTAGTTTGTTTCTTTTTAAAGCTATCTGCTAAAGCATGCATGCTGTTTTGATTATAATATGCACATCAAGAGTATTTATATTTGCAGACACAAATAATGCGTGGTATTGGTGTGCAAAGCTCCTGCTGTTTGTGTAAGTGCATGTTGCCACTTCAGAAATGTTTAGTTTGGGGTTCAGCTACCACTGAATAATCACTGTTACTTAAATGATGCCTGATTAGTTTTAATAAAGTCTGCTGGCTTTATAAACCTGGCATCAGACCCACACTTGTTCACTGTTCTGCAGGTGAGAAACGCCTCAGGTACTTCCAGCTCCTGATGAATGGCAGCTACACTCCACGGACGCTGCCTGTCGGTGGGGAAGAGACCAGAGAAGTTTCTCCTCGAAGCCTGGCGGAAGCCTTACTGGTAAAATAAAACTTCTCTAATAATATGCAAAATTAAATCAGTCCTTTAACTGTGCCAATAAAAATAGTAATTTAATTACATAGTTTTCTGCTGATACGTGTTTTAGAGGAACTGTTACAAACTCTTGTATAGATGCTATATTACACTTTGTAGACGTAATCTAAGATCAACCTAACCTTTAAATGAACTCAGCCATTCAAAAATTCACTTAAGACAATGGTTCTCAAACTGTGGGGCAACTCCCACTGGTGGGGTGTAGAGCCACTGTATGTGGACATGGACACCCAGGTGGAAAAATAAGAAGTGAAACTCTGAACAGATCAGATTTTTTTTTTTTTTAAGAGAAGGAAGAGTTTTTTTATGCTTTTGCATAATGCTTTGCACCATTATTTAAGTCAAATTCAGTATGGATTTTTAAAATGTATTTATTATTGTTAGTGATTGATGAAACTGCCAGGTGTGGGGGGTGAACTCTGTAGTTGGGCATGCTGAAAAAACTTTGGGAACTGCTGACTTAAGCCTTGTAGCATAAGATCACCTCACACCATTGTGTCAAGATATTCCTGTTCTCTACCTTTCTTTTTTAAGCATCTTAATAGTTTTCATCATCTGAGGAACAGATATAAAGTTAACTTCTGCAACCTAAAGATGTTCTTGAGAAAATGTCAAAAAGTTTAAGCAATTTTTGCCCTGGGACTAATAAAGGATTCTCATTCTGATTATCGGTGTCAGAGTTTGCCTGTGACTCTACCCTGTCTTTTTGAAGGCCTGTGAGCCCATCCGCAGGTTGTCAGAGAGCAGCGTATCTTCTGTGGGAGGAACATTGCCAGCCAGCAGCTCCTCTACCCCACTGACCCTGGAGACCGGCTACTCGAGTCTAAGGCAGGACACGCCGCAGTCCCAGGGAACCCCTCATACCCCACGTCAGGCTGGTACGCCCTTCTCTCAGGACTCCAGTTACTCCAGTAGGCAGTCCACACCTGCTTACCAGTCCAGCCGTCCTGAGAGCTCCGGAGGCTACAAGTCTCGCAGACATGAGACTAAGTTCCAGGATGCGTACAACCGTAGACCAGAGAGGCCTCAGTATCGCAGCAGCATCTATCGGAGTACGTCTGAACAGGCTCCTTTCAAACAGCACCAGCTGACACCACCTGAACCTCCACCTTCCACTACTTCCTTCAACTACACAGCACCTCCCCCAGCTACGCCAAACTTCAAGTCGGCCTTTTCACCCTATCAGGCTCCTTTGCCCCCTGCGTTCCCTCCATCAGAGCCAGCTTTCCATCACCCTGCCCAAAGGGAGGGTGAATACCTCCGACCACTGCAGCCGCCTCTGACAGCTGCTGCGGACTTTCTGCCTGTCAAGGAGCGACCAGAGACTCCTCCGATCCCAGAGCCCCCACCTGAGCCTGTGCCTCATCCGACCACCCCTCCTCCTCAAACACCAGAGCGCTGTCCCTCACCTGGCTCTCCTATGCTGGATCCAGAGCGCAACAGCCTGGATTCCCGCATTGAGATGCTGCTCAAGGAGAAAAGGACAAAACTGCCCTTCTTGGATGAGCGGGACTCAGATACTGAGGTGCGAATGGAGGGAAGTCCGATTTCCTCCTCGTCCTCACAGCTATCCCCAATTCCCCCTTACACGAGTGGCTCTCAAGGTGGCCAGCAAAATTCCCGTCCCTCTAGCACGGGCTTGGAGGATATCAGCCCAACTCCACTGCCAGACTCGGAAGATGAAGAGCCAATTGCTGGAACTGCCTCACTGGTCAAGAGAATCAGCTCTCCTGTCACTGAGAAGATGAGCAGTAGTGACCTCAAAGAGGGACCTTTTCGAGGTCACTCTCCCACTGAAAACATGGACACGGTAAGGCAAATATTTTTTCTGATATTTGTATTTAAATAGCTTCATATTTACCTGTGTGTTCCCAAGAAACAGCACACAGGTGTCAGGTGCTGCTACAATTAGCTCTTATTAATAATGTTGATTAGTTGATGGAAGCACAGTGCTGATGTTTACGCGCAGCTGGGAATGACAGTTACACAGAGGACTCAGGAAGTCAGGTCTAGTTTCAGTGTGGGGTGGTAGTAGTAAACCTTCCCTTTTGTTTCATTCTTCTTGTTCTGCTTTGTAAAGGAAATTCTGGTTTCACAGTAACCCATGCTTTAAAAAGTGCATTACCAAAATGTGTTTGCTCTGTTGGTAAACTGGTGGGCTTTTATGTTTCTGCAGATTGTCTTAAAAATAAGATTAAAAACATTTAACAATTATGAACGTTTAATAAAGTGTAGCTGTTAGTATAAAATGTGCACTACTACTCTTGGTCAGTGCTTGTGAAAGAGCTGAAATAAGTTGTGAATGAAAGTTTTAGGTGCAGCCTTACAAATGCCTTCACATTTGTGTGAAGCTAAGCTCCCCTTTTCGTTTAAAGTCACAGTAGCACCATCTGGCCTGTGATGATGTGTTTCTACACACTGTGCTGAGAGGAAGAATAACAGCCTTTCTGCTGTTGGGGAATTGAACACACTTGTTTCCTCTTTCTAACACTCACTCTACGCGCTCACATGGACGAAAAGCAGTTTGACTGTTGGCCCCATTCAGCACCACATTTCCTGGTTTAGCTGAGCCAGGATTGGCCGCAGCGTCTCTCTTCTCGTATTTCAAGTTATCACAAAGCAAACATTGCAAATGGGTCATTTGGGTAACAACGCCACTCCCATGCTGAGTTTACTCTACTCAGTTTCATTTCTGATGCAGCTGAGACTGAGATCCTTTAATGAAATAAAACAAATGAGAATTCACCACTGATATGTTTTAAAAGTATTGCATTCATATTTTTGCACTGTGCCCCTTTAAGGGATACTGAGTTTGGTGCCTGCACAAACAGCTCTGTTTGGAAACAGGCTGACTGAAGATATGGGTCAGTTGTGTTTGACTGTAGCTGAACTTTGATCTCAGGCCTTGGATAGAATGATTTATTACTCTTATTTTGAAGGTCTAACTGGGTACAAGTCCAAAATAATATTTGATATTGACTGTGCCATTGTTACTTGAACATTAAAGAACCTCAGCAAACACGTGCTTATATTTTTTGAAGTAGTGCATAACAAAAAAACATCCCTTTATGATCATTACCAGTCTCAGACACCTTATCAGAACCAACTTTGAAATCTTCCTTACAATACCGGCAATGTTTATGTTAATTCATGTCAGTGATAAAGGGTCACAGCAGAGCAGAAGAAAGACTCAAACCCAAAGAAATCAAGGTCCACTTGATTGTTGTTTTTTTTGTTTGTTTTTTTTCCACATAATTGATGTCGTCTTATGGTGGTCATAAGTAAATGGCATTTGCTCAGCAGTCAGATGAAAAGGGCATATGATTGTACAGATATTTATTTTCCTGTACAGTCTTGACAGGCTGTCCCTTTTCCACACAGGGTAATCAGTCATCAGGAGAAGACATGGAAATCTCTGACGATGAGATGCCTGGGACTCCTATCACCAGTGGAGAGTGTGGCAAGGGCATCGTTGTAAACTCTGCCATGTCGCCGATGCAGACCATTCCCATCCATCCTTCCAGCTACCACCCTCTATCTCATCAAGCTGGCTTTGCGATCCCACATCACCACCTGGCCCCTCACTCTGCCGTCCCAGGACATCCTCATCTGGCTGCTCATCCTGGAGTACCTCCTCATATGCTGCCACCAATGGGTCCCTACCCTCACAGCATGATGCCGCTGATGCAAATGGAGCTGTTGAACTGCTTACGGTGGGAGCAGTGGAGTACAGTTCCCATGTCCTTCCAGATGCAGCAGCAGATGCTTAGTCGCATGGCTCAGACCAGAGGGCCCTATCACTATCCACATTTTATGGACAGTGGTGCATCTGGGCCATTTGGGGGACCCTATGCACCTCTTTCTATGGGTGCTACACCTGCTAGCAGCACAGGAGTACCCGGACAGCAATGGCAGCATGTCAGTTTACCAAAGTTCAACCCTACTGTTCCTCCTCCTGGATATGAGACTAAAAAAGAGGATCCCCACAAGGCCACTGTTGATGGTGTGCTGCTGGTCATTGTCAAAGAGCTGAAGGCCATCATGAAGAGGGACCTCAACCGCAAAATGGTGGAGGTGGTGGCTTTTAGGGCCTTTGATGAGTGGTGGGACAAGAAGGAACGGTCTGCTAAGGTAAGTTATCAAGAGGTGCAGTGGGAAAACAAACATACACTGACTACTTATAGTACTACTTTTGAATTGCTGTTTGTAAAACAGAGAAATAGCATTAGATCCATAAGAGACAAATTAATTATATGTAGTAGAGACCACAGCTTGCAGTGACAATTGTGCCAGATAACGTGATGGTTTTTTCAGATTATTAAGAGTAATGAAAAGGCTGCTCTGTGTAGTTGCAGCTAATTTTCCTGTCTGTGGTCCTGAAAGCTCACACATAAGAAGATTTGCATTAATAGTAGATGTTATTTTGACAAGTACCATAATGAATTTATCTCATGATTGCTTGTTCTTAGAAATGTCGATATTGCCAAAGAGCTCAGGCATTTCATCTTGTAAATTAAGCAGTTTTGGTAATCATATATTTATGTTTTATATTGAAGATAATGTCCAGAAATGTACTATGAGGACTTGTTTCTCATTTTTTTTATTACAAATTATTTCTTTTGAGTTTTTCCTGCTAGTCAGATGAAACAAACAATTTTAGGAAGACATTTCAAGCTCTTGGAACTTGTGATGGAGGTTTATTTAATTTAAAATTTACTGATATTTTAAAGACTAACAAATAAACAAATCCCCAGTCACTGATCAATAAAGAAGTCATTACTTCTAGAGACTAGTTTACTTTTTATTGTTCAGTATAATATTTAAACAGGATTTAAAGCAGTAACTAGCTACCATTGAAAAATCCTATTCTTGCTTTCGAAGGCATCGTTGACTCCAGTTAAGGGTGCGGAAGGCAAGGAAGAAGAAAGACCCAAACCCAAAGAGATGATTGGTTCAAGTCTGCTGGAGAACTGGAACAAGGGTGAGGGACTAGGCTACGAGGGAATGGGCCTGGGAATCGGGCTGCGTGGAGCCATCCGCTTACCCTCCTTTAAGGTATTAAGACATTTAAAACTTTTACTAAACACAGAGAAGGAAGGAGTGTCTGCTTCACATTTGCTGACCATTGGTGTTTAAAAATGTGCATATTGCGCTTAGGTGAAACGGAAGGACCCACCTGAGGCTGTGGCCGCAGGCGACAACAAACGAGCCCGACCCTCCACTCCAGTGGATGATGAGCTGGAGGATGAAGGTAACCATCTACTGTGAACACGGACTCAGTACTCCACAGGTTCGATTTCAAAAGCTCACTTATCTTTTGGTACATTTCTGTCAGATCGGGATCGAGACGCAGCTGAACTCCCCTCAGACGATTCCAAACTGGATGGTGACGGCACATCAGCAAAGAGACGTCACTCGCGACCGCTTGAGCTGGACAGTGAGGGAGAGGAGGAGATGGACACCTCGGGGAAAGAGGAGGAATCATCTGACAGGGAGGAAGAGCCAGATGAAACAGAAGCTACAGATAGGCTGTCACTAGGCAAGGTAAGTCAAGTGAAAAAATGCAACCAGTGGTTATGTACAAAATGTTCGTATATATTGTAAATTTTCTAATGAACTTTCTGATCATCCTTCAGGAGAGTGGTGATGAGGAGGGCAATGACAAAGATGAAGGAGACTCATCCAGTGAGAGCTCTTCGTCAGATTCGTCTGACGATGGTACTTAAAATTTTTTGACAGAAGCAGCTGATTGGTTTTTGAATGTGTTTCCAGTCCTTTTATCATTTCTTCTGATTTCTTTCAGAAGCTGAGAGTTCTTCTTCCTCCAAGGCCAGCTCAGACTCTTCGGCAGAAAGCTCAGATTCCTCTGAGTACGAGTTAAGCTCGGAAGAGGAAGATGATGATGATGATGATGATGATGAAGATGGGGAGGCAGCAGCAGAAGTGGCAGAGGTAGATGGCAAAGAGGCCGAGACCTCCTCATCTTCGTCATCCTCTCCATCTTCATCTTCTGATGAAGAGGAGGAGGAGGGAGAGAGAGAGACCAAGCCCCCAAGCTCTCCCACAGCACTGATCCCAGAAGTTAAGGAGGAGCCGATACACAGGCCTCCTAGTCCTGAGGAGAAGTCAGTGGAGGACCTGAAGCCACCATCACCTAAACATATCGCAGGTGAGTGTCTGCTCCCGTTAATGTAGTCAAGCATGCATCATTTCAACATAAAACATTTATGATTTTGAAATGTGAATGTTGGAGGTTAAATGAAAGAAACAACTTTTCTTTTAGTCAAAGATCGAGGCATCGGTGTAGACAGCAACATTCCTGCAGTGAAGTCTGAATCTCAGGAGCATGTAGCAAACCTTCGACCGCCCACTCCCACAGGCGTCCTGCTTGACAGTGACCAGGAGACGAAAGCAAAAGGTAAAGCAGAATCTGAAGAAGTAGCCTGCACCCCTGGCCGATTAGCTCCATCCCAATTAGATTCAAGCACATCCCTCCCCAAATCGGTCTCTGCATCTGTAATGCACCTCCCTCTCCCTCCTCACCCTGCAATAGAAGGTCGTTCCCTCCTCCATCCACCTCCTGGTCCCCTGTCTGACCTCTCTCAGCGGGCTCGACTCCCCACAGATGAGGATATCCCCCGCACACCAGGCAGGGACCTCATGGAGCGTGCCCGGAGTCTGGGTAAATCTCAGAGCACCGACACAGTGCCCAACACACCTGGTAGTGATGCCCCACTCACAGGCGGCAGTTTGTTGCTTAGCTCTCCCCACATCCCTGGTAGTCCTTTCTCCTACCCTGCACAGTCCCCTGTCCTTAGTGCTGGAGTTCCCCGTACTCCAGGAAGAGACTTAACATTCACCCCTGTCTTCCCTGACCCTGCAGCAATTAATAGGAAAATATCATCAGAAAGCTTGGATGATAGACCAGTTTTTAAGGAGCCTCCCATTAGTGCTTTGCCAAGCCAGGTCCTGGCAGCTGACATGGAGCATTCAGTCAGCATCCCTGAAGATGTACCCACTGGTCTCTCTTTAGATGTCCCTGTGCCATCAGATGCCATATCATCAAAGAAGAAACCCGGACGACCCAAAGGCAAAAAGCCCCCAGCTGCCTCTGCATCTGATGAGTCTTTGGAGATCTCGTCTGAGTCCATCCCTCTGCCTCATGAAGCACACCTCGGAGACCTATCCATGCAAACGATGTCTGCAAAGTCACCCAAACACCCAAGTCCGGACTTCCGGGAAGGAGAGGTGGAGCCTCAGACGGTGCTGCCTGCTGAAGATGGCTTCCTGACCTACGAAGATGAGACACCTGTGGTGGTAACAAAACCTGCACGGAGGGCACGGAGGGGCTGGGAGGAGATCCTGCTGGGTACCCTTTCTCCTGTCACCTCGCCTCGACGGCCATATTTCAACCGACGCTCTGAATTTGAGGAAATGACCATCCTGTACGACATCTGGAATGAAGGTATAGATGAGGAGGACATACGACTTCTGCAGATCACTTACGACAAGATGCTCCAGCAGGATAACGGCAATGACTGGCTGAATGACACGCTATGGGTCAACCATCCTCATATCCTCTAACGCATAAAATCTTGTGATTTATACTAAATATTGTTCTCAGTAATGTGTAATTTATGTCACTTTAAAAAAGTTACAAAGCACTCCTTACATTGAGAAACAGGATTGAAATAGTTTACTTGTTACTATAAAGTAAAATTTGATAGAGCTGTATTGCATAGTAGATCAAACAGCAGCTCCCTCTGGTGGCAAAAAGGAGGAAAGAGTCAATGTTGACTCTGTCATGGTTCAGAAGTATTGCAGTATCCCAGTGTGTTTTTAAGGGCATTTTCAGTTATTTCCTTGACTTCCCTGCACCTACCAACATCCCTGGAGTGAAGAAAAAGAGGAGAGATGATGGCATGAGGGATCACACAACTGGCTGCGCACGAAGCGAGGGATACTACAAGATTGACAAGAAGGACAAGATCAAGTACCTTCAGAGTACAAGGCTGCAGTCAGAGGAACCGCCGGTCGACACACAGGTGGGAAGGAGATGAAAAATTGTGATGGTTCATGTAACGGCATGTGTTTTAACCTGCTGTGGGTGAACACGTGTAACTCCTCATCATCTCTGCAGGGTATGAGTATCCCTGCGCAGGTCCATGCCTCGACCAGAGCTGGCTCGGAACGGCGGTCGGAGCAGCGGCGTTTGCTGTCCTCTTTTGCGTGTGACAGTGACCTGCTTAAGTTTAACCAGCTGAAGGTAAATAAAATCCAAAATAGCTGTAGGCAGTCAGACAAAGAAGACCAGCATGCAGTAAAGTGGTGGTTGATTATGACAACTTTCCTGTTATACTGTACTGACACTTTTTTCTGTTTGTCTCTTTCAGTTCCGTAAGAAGAAGATCAGATTCTGCAAATCACACATCCACGACTGGGGCCTGTTTGCCATGGAGCCCATTGCTGCTGATGAAATGGTGATTGAATATGTGGGACAGAACATCAGACAGGTGAGAGGGAAACAGCTGATTTGTTTGAAGTGGGGTTTCTTTGTGTATGCAAATAATTTAATGTTGTTTTTTTTTAAACTTCCAGTTATGTGACTCTGAATGTTTAATTGTCCTATAGTATACACATAACGCACAGTTAAATTATGAGGATAACCAAGTTGCATCTCCCATGCGAAAGTCAGGAGATGTTACAGTTTTGACCTGGGCCGCACCTGCCATAGAGATTTGCAGCGTTATCGCTATAACTCATTAGAGATTTCACCAAAATTGGTAGGTGTATTTCCCCTGAAGAGTAATAGGTTGCTATTTAATTTCAGTTCTCTGGCCCAACTGTAAATTATCTTACTGGGAAATATGTTAAAATTGGCATGAGACAAATATTGCTTCATTGTCTACGTTGATACCTACCAAGTAGTGAAAAAGCCCAAGTCCGCATGAAGACATAAATAAAATGAATGTGGATCTGGTCCTGCAGTAAATCTGCCCCCCTCCCTTTTTCTTTTTCCAGCTTTTAACGCACAAAGCGTAACATACTGTAATCATTACTTAATCATTAACCATTATCTTTCGTGGGCAAAAGGCATCACATCTAGTTTCATTTAGAGTTCAGACAAGCCTTACAAAAGCCTGCAAACATTTTAATGCTACTCAGATGAACTTACCAGATTTTAGTTTAGTCGATCTTGGTAACCAACTCTTTTGACTTCATGGAAGCTTTTCACATTCCCTTCTTCATTTAATAGAATGGAACTTAAACTATGACAAGTTTTAAAAGTGGCATTCTTCTCTGGCAGGTGATTGCGGACATGCGGGAGAAGCGCTATGAGGAAGAGGGCATCGGCAGCAGCTACATGTTCCGTGTTGACCACGACACTATCATAGATGCTACAAAATGTGGCAACTTTGCTCGTTTCATCAACCACAGCTGCAATGTGAGTCAACATCTGCACGGAAAAAGCTTTATCAGCATGAATGAAAAAAAAACATGTTTTCATGCTCTCTCCCCCCCTCTCCTTGCAGCCTAACTGTTATGCGAAAGTCATCACTGTGGAGTCTCAGAAGAAGATTGTGATCTACTCCCGACAGCCAATTAACGTCAACGAGGAGATCACTTACGACTATAAGTTCCCAATCGAGGACGAGAAGATCCCCTGTTTGTGTGGGGCAGAGAATTGTCGGGGAACACTGAATTAACGTCCAGACAATGTCAGAAGAGTCTCCTCCAGCTTTTCTGTAAGCTTACGCAAACTCAACACAGACTCCGTGCTAAAATTGCCGACCAGGAGGAAATAAAGGAAGGTTTTATTTAAGAGCGAGGAGAAGAAAACCGTCAAGTCATCCGAACAGAGTTCAGCTACCTGTTCGGCGCTCTTCACACATTTAACTCTAGATTGTTTACGACTTATGGTGCTCTTAAAATTATAAGAAAACATAGTTTTTTATGTGCAAACACTTGACTTGCAGGTGCAGTGTCTTCTACTCTCTGCTCTTGACATCGGACAGTATTTCAGCATGGCTCCTTCTACATCCAGACCTGGCTTGTACAAGTTTTACACTTTTTTTTTTTTTTTCATTTCTCTTTTGTTTCTCA
>VUQH01016227.1:7661-21013 GCA_015106775.1 Etroplus canarensis | reverse complement strand
TCTTTTTTATGTTTTACTTTTTTTTTTTTTTTTTCATTTCTCATTTGTATCATAAGCTTTACAAACGCCACACGTGGTACAGAAAAACAACACAGACTCCCATGTTCAGCTGCTTACTAAAACTGTGAAGACGCACAAGCCCACCAGGTAACCACTGCCTCTGTGGGAGAAGAGGTGGACGACACCTGAGCAGATGGCAGACGGTGCCGTTTCCATCCAGCAGCAGGTGGGAAGACAGCGGAGTTCTTTCTTTTTCGCTGCCGCCGCCTCTGCACCAGTTTTCTTGGACGTAAATCAAACTAATGAAAAATTCACAAATGGTTAAACCTACCGCAAAATCTGGAATATCGGAACATCTCCTGCTCTCACCAGCCAACAACAGATCATGCTGCTTCCTATTAGTTTATGCAAAAGCTAAATATGATGTGCAAAATTGGTATTCATGATATTCCAGTGTTTTGCAGTTTTGTTTATGTTGTCCTCTTCTTACTTGTCTCTTCAAAGACACTATATTTGTGTGTGTGAATGTGTTTATCATCATATCATGATGGTGTGAGACTGTGAGTGCACTGCCCCCTGTAGGCCGCAGCGCAGAAGGCCAACCAATCATAAGGAGCGAGAAGAATGAAAGCTCAGCCAGTTCCTGTCATCCAAGTGAAAATACAAGTTCACTGAAGTTTTCAGCTATGGAGAGTATAGTTATTTCTCATTTCAAGTGCCATATGAATGTGTTACTGTCTTTATTTAATCTGAGGAATCCAGTGACAGACAAAACCCAGTTTCTCAGAGATGCGTTAACATGCATGTGCACAGAAATGCTGCCTATGATGGAAGGTGATGTTTTAGCTTTGTTTTTTTGCACCTGGGTTGACTGTCTCATGTCTGCGTGTTCAGATTTCTCTTCTTGTTATACTACCAGTGTTTAATGTTTCCTGCAAAGCAGAAGAGGGTTCTTTCTTTATAAACTCATTAAGATAAACAGAAAAACTTGTGAATGCACTTGAGGCTTGCACTTCTGATTGTGGCCCTCTCACCCAGTCATTTCTCCTGCTAAGACCAAGTCAAACATTGCTTATCATCCAATAGGATTAATAATGGAGATTTTCTTTTTTTTTCCACCAGAAATGTTCATATTGTAAATGATTTACTTGTACAGAAGATCTAAAGTTTTTTTTATATATATCTTCACAACTTTTCAGATGCATCTTTCTCTCCTTTTTTTGTTTTTCACAAAAGACTGAGTATTTAAAATATTTTCAGGGATCTGTAAAAGGAATCTGATGGTTTAAGAGGTTGTTTATTTAAAGAAAAAGGTCCACTGTGTACAGGAAAAGTCTTCACCTCCCTTTGGAAAGATTGTTTCTTGTGGAAACGTCTTCATTTTCTGCCCATTTGCTTCCTAATCTGAATATGTGTAAATAGTGTAACTGTGAATACTATATAAATATAAATATATAAATATATATATATATAAATATATATATTTTTGTTCCCTGGGATTTGCTACGTAAACACAGCTCAGGCATCTATGTATCATAATTAGGTGAGTGATGAGCTGGTAGCAGGAAATTCAGCTTGTGTCAAGCTTTGTTTTTTTAATTTTCTGTTGTAAATTCTATGAAAAGTTGTTTGCGGTGTGGAGAGAAAAAGGTGCAGAATTGACATGAGAAGAGGACTGATGCATCAGCCCATTTCTCATGTCTATTTATTATAAAACAAATGTATGAAAAAGGAAAAAAAATGGAAATAAAGCAGTTTTGCATACATCCAGAAATTGTTATTGGTGTTTCTGATACTATAATGGGGTATAAATATGACTGACTAACTGGAGATTGTCCCACTGATCCAGAATCTCTGGCAGCATGGTGATGCAGTGGTTAGCACTGTTGTTTCACAGTGAGAAGGTTCTGGGTTCAAATCCTTCTGCTATCCTTTGTGGAGTTTGCAAATTTTCTCTGGCTTCCTCCTACACATACTGGGCTAATTAGAGATTCTAAATTGGCCACATTGGTTGTCAGTCTTTCTGTGTTAGACTGACAACCTGTCCAGGGTGTACCCCTCCTCTTGCCCATGTGCAGAGTTTTCTTCAATGGAGGCAGGCAGCAGCAGCTGACCAGACAATGACTCTTTGTAAGCTGCTTTGATTTGATTTGATTGACAAGGTCATGTGACTAATTGTCCTCTAAAAATAAGCTGCAGTGCATGTGTGACAGTACTTATTACTACAGGTGAAGAGATTTTGTTTATAGTCAATAGTCACTCCACTGGTAGCTTATTATTATAAATATTTAGTAAAAATAATAGAAATCCTCCCTCAATAAAGGTTATTGTGTTCACCTTTTGTAAAATGACTGATACGATACTGTTTTCACTGTCAAATTCAAATCTGCTTATGCAAAGTCTTTCATCAGTCTTGTCACTCTGCAGTTGTGCTGGAACATCTCATGCCACTTAAAGTGGCTTGCAAAAGTATCCACCCTCCTTAGCATTTTTTCAGCTTTTTGCTTTAGAACCTGTAATTTTGATGCATTTTGGGGAGATTTTACACAAAATTTTAGACTAACTAATCCAAATTATTTAAATTTAAAAAAAAATCAACGTATTTTAAAAATGTGGAATATATAAAAAACTGAAAAGTGGTGTGTGAATGTGTATTCATCCCCTTTGCTGTGAAATCCCTAAATATGATCTGGTGCTACCAATTATCTTCAGAAGTCACATAATTAGTTAAATAAGGTCCATCAGTGTGCAATCTAAGTGCCATGTAATCTAAGTATATACACCTGTATGGAAAGGCCGCAGAGTCTGCAAGACCACTAATCAAGAGGTTGGGACTGGGACGGAGGTTCACCTTCCAGAAGGACAATGACCCTAAGCGTACTGTTAAAGCAACATAGAGTGGCTTAAAGGGAAGCATCTTAATGTGCTAGAATGGCCAAGTCAAAGCCCAGACTTCAGTCCAACTGAGAATTTGTAGCATGACTTAAAGATTTCGTTACACCAGTGGAAATCATCTAACCTGAAGGAGCTGGAGCAGTTTTGCTTTGAAGAATAAGCAAAAATCCTTGTGGCTAGATGTGCAAAGCTCATAACAACATACCCTATAGATTGTAGCTGTAATTGCTGCAAAAAGGGGCTCTACAAAATACTATCACTTTGCATTTTAAAAAAATTATTAGATATTTTTACTTCATCAAATTGGACTATTTTGTCTAAAATATTTTCAGTGATTTCAATTCAGGATTCTTTAAGTGCTATTTTTAGTGTGTCTGGTTCAAGGACCAATGAGTTTCCATCCGTCTGTCTATAAGCCACAAGAATAGCTACTCCCCCTACAGTATTGGTGAAAAATTTAGTCAAACTTACTCACAATCATCACCTAGAAGTTTTTCACCCAAACTGTGCTCAAGGTCAAGGTCACATTTGTCATTTTACAAGCTCTTTTTAATTTTCACAAGAATCACTATTTCTAATAGTACTGGTCTGGATTGTGATGTTCAAAAATGAGTATTTGCTGTGCCCCTCTATCATCTATATATAAATGCCATCATTGGGTTGATTTAAGGCATAATAACGTCCTGGGTTAGGTTAGGGCTCCTCAAGAACTGGGGCAGTTGTCCTCGATATGACTGTGTGAGCCTCCTTGACATTTCTGTGGATTTTAATTCTCATTAGCTTGTGCAATACAGTCAACCAATGACATGAACACTTATCATTTTCCTTCTATAATTCACACTTTATAATAATCTGTGATTTGTGATGGATCGTGAGCTGCATGAGCTGCTGCCTCATTGACACTCTGGTTCTCTCATATGCTTCTGGCTTAACAGGGTGTTCCCATTATTTTCCAATTTGATGGACTGGCCAGGGTGTTCCCTGCAACCCTGATATAAGCAGTTAAGCAAATGGATGGATGGATTTCTAGCAGCTAAAATGGGACCACCCCTCATGGGCATCATCTCAAACACGTGTTCCCTGCAGTACACCTGTCAAGTCTGGCAGTAGATCAGATGAACAACTATCAAGATAAGCAAAGATCAAACAATCAAACACATACAGAGATGTATCCATTGTCTAGAGCTAAACTGTTATAGGGAGAAGGTCATTAAAATTTATATTAATATTGGAGGATGCATTTTTTGGTTCATTATGCAGACAGGTGTTGGTTATTTAACCCATCTTTTATGAAGTCCAACTTTATAAATCAACAACACCACAAAAAGGAGGGTCCAAAATGACCACTTCACTGTTGTATCCAATAAACCGGCAACTGAGTGTGCCTTTTTATCCCTGACTGCTCTTACAGATCTGACTGTGACTGACAGCGAGCAGAGCAGAGAAAGCACTGCAGTGAAGCTTACCTAAATACATCTTGGGAGAGCCATTTGATTGTTTTTGTTTTGTTTTAACCAAGTATGCACCAAACCCTTTGTGGTTAGGTCAAAACTCCAACTCCTATTTAGGCTCAATTCTCAAGTCCTCCTCACTAGTTTGAATTAATAATGTTTTCAGTCAGTAAATTAAACTGATTTTGTTTGGCTGCAATGAAAATCTGCAGCTTTACCTTGCCTTCTCACAACCCTGGATTCACATTGACCTAGTCCTCAGAGAGAGAGAGAGAGAGAGAGAGATAAAAGGCTTATAGTATGGTCTGCATGTGAGCGTGCTGCCTCGAGGCCGTGACAGGAGGAGGATGGTGTGACCACAAGCAGAGAGGCTGGGCTGAGAGAGCGAGCTTAGACAGCATGGGAGCCCAATTCACACTTGTCTCCATCTGCTTAGTGAAATCAAACACACAATCTGATTGGTTGGTCATTATCACTCCAACTGTGCTGTCTTGTTTTGCTTCATCTAAGCAGCTCGGATTATCTTAATATGTTTTCATGAAGTCATGAGTGTCATGTCTTTGATTGATTCAGACACTTACAGAATCAAAGCACTTGTCTTTGTATTATGTATGGATCTGCTGTAAAGCTGATATTATTTACATTTTAAATGCAAGATTTATGGAAGTCCGTGGGGATGATCAGGCTTGATGTTGCTCAGTGGGGTATTTGCATACGTTTGCTTATGTTTTAGAAGTTTGGAAATGGCATATTAGAGGGATTTACATCCCACGTTAAAGTCATGTGGATGTTTGTGATGTTGGTGACCATCCATCGCCATCCACTCAACACCTGTGTGAGCCCGCTGAAATATCACTGACATAGCTATGCCACAGACTTTCAATTCAGAGACCTTTTTGCATAAATGTCAAAGACAGCAAAATCACTTAAAAAAACAAAAGCAAATACGACAATATACAATGTTTTTATTGTTAGAATATACAAAATGTTATAAGTGAATTACAGATTGAAGAAATCATTGTAAACTTTAAGGCTGAGGGAAGTTTCAAGCATAAAGCTGACACTTTTTTGTAGGCCTTTTTCCCGCCTATTTCCATGTTTGAAATCCTTCTTTACATGCTGCTATGCCACACTTATGATTGTGGGTCCAGGCAAACATTATAATTCAGTGCAGACAGAAGCATCCAGATGCAAAAAATGTTTGCATGTTTCTGCATGATGCACATAAGTTGACTCATTATTAGGGTGACCAGATGTCCCATTTTATATGGGATTGCACAGCATTTTTATCCTGTTTTTATCCCTGTCCCACATACTGAGATAATGTCCCACATTTTGAGTCTCAAAAGAAACACAGGGCTGAAAAGGAGATGTGCTGAACTATAGATGCCTCGAAGATGATTAGAAGACAGGTGAAGTAACCTATAACTGTTTTAACAGTCATTAAAATAGAAAATGGATGTACAAAGACTATACATAAGAACAAAGACCATCACATAAATAAGTACCTGTTAACTCTGATACAGCAAAACTGGAACCCACCTCTCAGCCTAGTGCGTCCAGTGTTATCCCACACAAACATATTCTTTGCTCTCTATTTCATTTGTTCAGCTCTGATCACCCTACTCAACAATTACTACACTCTATTTTAACACCCTTTTTAATGCCCTTATTTCTCTTTCCCAACTTTTGACTTGTAACTATATGAAAAGCTGGTGATGATAATTTCCTTGACAATGCCTAATTTCTATTTTGTTGTATTTCAGAGAGGCAGCATAGAAAATAATGCAACTTTGGTACAGATAATTAGATCGATCATGCATTTCAAGACATTTGCCATGACTGTTGCAGGAATTATCTGTGCTGGTTTCTATAATACACCAGTAATTCCCAGCCAATGGGTACTTTTGCACGAGTCTGGGGCATGTGGAAGGTTAAGAAATAATAATGTAATTACAGAATTAAGAAGACTTCAATGGGTATGATCAAAAATGTTAATAGCTTTAAAAGAATGGATAACTATGGACAGATACAAGGAATGCCTGTATTAGATAATCATTGTTGAAATAACCAGGTAACTGTATAACTAAATAACTGAGTAAAGCTAGTTAAAAATGGAGTAGGTGCTAAAGATAGCGGTAACTAAAAGCAATGGTTGAATAGAAAAAACAGCTAACCATAATATAGGGAGTTAAGATAAGAGCTAATGCTGCAAAAATTTAGTCCAAAAATTTAGAATTTAGAATAACTACAAGAAATTAAAAAAGGAGGTAAATACTTAAAATCAGTGGAATAAATGCTTTGTGTCTATAGCTTAGACTTCTTCTTCTTCTTCTTCTTCTTCTATCGGCTGCTCCTGTTAGGGGTCACCACAGCGGATCATCTGCCTCCATCTCACCCTGTCCCTTGCATCCTCTTCCCTCACACCAACCCTCTGCATGTCCTCCTTCACTACATCCATGAATCTTCTCTGTGGTCTTCCTCTTCTTCTCCTGCCTGGCAGCTCCATCTTTAACAACCTTTGTCCAATATATCCACTATCCCTCCTCTGCATGTGTCTATGGCTTAGACTAATAAATAAATAGCCATTACACTATATGGACAAAAGTATAATGACTGAATTCAGGTGTTTCATTCAGTCCTATTTCTGGAGGTGCATAAAATCAAGCACCTACCCATGCAGTCTGCCTTTATGAACATTTGTAAAATAATGGTCTGCTTTAAAGATTTCTCTGAATTCCAGCATGGTATTACTGTAATAGGATGCCACTGTTGCAACAAGTCAGTTTGTGAAATTTCTTCCCTCCTAGAAATTCCACAATCAACTGTAAATGCTATTATTGCAAAGTTTAGGGACCACAGCAGCTTAGTCATGAAGTTACAGAGCAGGGTCACTGAGTTCTGAGGTGCATAGTGCATAAAAGTTGCCAACTCTCTGCTGACTCAGTAACTGCTGATTTCTAAATTTTCTCTGGCATTAATATCAGCACAAAAACTGCACTGGAAGCTTCATGGCATGGGTTTCCATGGTGGAGCAGCTGCATGCAAGCCTTACATCACCAAGCGCAATGCCAAGCGCCGGATGGAGTGGTATAAAGCATGGCGCCACTGAACTCAGGAGTGGTGGAAATGTATTGTGGAGTGACGAATCACGATTCTCTATCGGGCAGTCTGATGGACGAGTCTGGGTTTGGCCAACAGGCCAACACAGAGCCCTGACATCAGCTCCATCCAATATCTTTGTGATGCTCTAGAATGGAAATTGTGAGCCAGACTATCTGACCTCACAAATGCTCTTCTGGACGAATGGGCAAAAATTCCCAGAAACGTACTCCAAAAGCCTTCCCAGAAGTGTGGGAACTATTATTGCTGCAAGGGGGTATTTCAATGCCTTTGGATTTAAGATGGGATGCCATAAAGCTCCTGTACTTGTAATATGTAAGTGGCCCAATACTTTTATCCATTTAGTATAGCTCTGAGCAAACTGTACTACATCTTTCAGCTTAAAATGCTGGTGCTGATGGAGAGGTGTGAGACCATCTGGCAGGCTTGGGCTTAGGAAGAAAACGCTTGCACAGCTGTTTGAACCTTGTTTCTAAAGTTTGATTGAGTTTAAATCTGTTGCTTTAAAATCCTTGACCAAAGCAAAAATAATCCTACCATGATAGAATGTATGTTAGGTTGTAGTTTTCAAGAGCGCACTATGCATGCAAAAGGCCTATAGTTACATGCTAATGAAATAAAATCATCCAGAAAATACATGAAATATTAAATAACGTTACAGTACTCTTTTTCACAGTTTGTTTTTTAATATTCATTCTCCTTAAATGCTGTTTGGGTAAAATGAAAAGTGAAATTAACCTGTTTTTTATTTTGGTGTTATACTGTTTTTTGATTCGAACTTTACACAGCGCTAAAGTCCCGAGATAAAGCCTCCCAGCAGAAAGATTTGAAGCAGATGCACTGTCGCAGCAGACCTGAGGGGCCAACCAGCCGTGCCTCTGAGGAGTTTGGCATCTATGGAGGCAGAAACAGTACGACTGAAAGTGGAATGGATGTGTCTGAAATTGTTTTGCAGTGGTGTCACCTGCTCTGCATCCTCCTCTGTGGAAAAGATCTGTGATGTAAACTGAGCCAGCTGAGGAGAAATTTTAAAGAAATGTTTTTTAAACCAACCGGAACTTTTTCTTTTTTTTAAATGGAAAAAAATCATTCAAAACTACTGGAGCTTACTTGGGACCATGAGATGTAGATGGGGACCTCATACAAAGTCCATACAACCGCCTGAGAACATGGAGGGGTGGTGAGGCTGCCAAAATAACGGTAATACTGACTCATGTTGTGCTTCGGCAGGAGGCTCATCAGAGGAAATGGCTTGATTTTAGTTGTTTGCCCTTGGGGAAGAACATAGAGAACACAATTACAACCATGATGGAGCAGAAGGGGGAAGTGGATTTTCTTTAAGTCTCCTCCCACCTTTGTAAGCAACGGAGGAGAGTTTCTGTGATATGTGTCCAAAGTGCACATTGTCTGCATAAACAACCTGCAAAATATGACAAAACCAGGACAGTTTTGTGATAAAAATGTTGCTGAAAATGTAGTTTAGGACAAGTGCAACAAATAAACTGACATCAATGAAGAAGCCAAGAACAGCAAGTCCTGTTGGATCGTCCAAGGCTGCAGACAAATTTGGATGGATGGACTTCATGTTGACTATGTGCATCTGCAAGTAAAGAAAAGGCACAGAGACATGAAGGGAAGGCTGCACCAGTGTGGTGAGACAGGTGACTTGTGACAGTGTAGCGCTGCCTACTGACCATACTGTACCTCCATTGGGTATCTGCGTCTGTCCACTGTGTGCTCAGAGCCGTTAGTGGCTGGGCCTCCCCAGTGGAAGTGCAGCTGGATCGTGTGGTACACATCTGGAAGACCTCCACCACTCACTGCCATGCCACTGCCAACCTGCAGTATGACTGAGAGCAACAGCACACATGTCATCCCCAACACAAGGATGACAAAAACATTCTCCAATATACTGTGTACTCACCTGAGTGCCCATCGTTTTTAAGAGTCCAGTGGCCCATTTGTGTCTCGTCAAAGCCCTCTAGATATAACGCACCCAGAGAGTCGTTTCTGGTCATGTGATAGTCCAAATTGATGGGAGAGTGATGGCGTTCAAGTAAGGGGTAACATGAAGGAAACATGTCTCCCCATGAGTAAGGATCTGAGGAAAAGAAACCACATGAACACCACAAACACAAGTAAAAAGTGTAACAGAAGAGCCTCAGGGTCCCATTCTTTTAAAAATGTAAGTGTGCATTTAAAACTCTTAAGTGTCTAAACCACTTTTTCTACTTTTTAAAATTTGCTTACTTTCCTCCTATAATTAGCTCATAGTAATCAATAACAATAGTAGTCTTCTTTGTTTTACTTTGAGTTTTAGGCACCTTTTGCCCTCATGCTCATTTGATTTTTATAATATGAACTTGAATTCTGTAAGTGCAGACAGTTTCTCACTGGTGGGCACAAAGTCTCACTTGATCATTAATGTTTAAGTCATTATTTTACCCATCTATCTATTTTCCTAAAACGCTTGTCCAGTTCACTGTCCTGGGGGGCTGGATCCTCTCACAGTCATCACAAGAGGAGAGGCAGAGGACGCCCTAGTTAGGCTTCTTCTTCAAATCTGATTAGCAATTCTTTTTTAACTTTTGAAGCCTATGTCAGCTTACATATGCCGTCAACAGGTTACCAGTGCACCATGGAGAGACAGACAACCATTCACGCTCATATCCACAACTACAACCAATTTAAGATCACCAGTTAACCTTACATGGAGGAAGGTGGAGTATCCAGAAACTCCACACAGGAAGGCTTCAGCTGACCCAGAGGCTCAAACCAGGAACCTTCTTGCTGAGAGGCGACAGTGCTAACCACTGCAGAGTGCCATCCATACTGTATTAATGTAATTTATGTGTTATATAAATGTTATTTATGTGTTTAGACAGTGGCATGCTCTCCAGTGTTTGTGTGGCCAAAAAGAGTATTAAGATTTAGCTAGCAACAGGCCACTGTGACCAAGACTCTTGAAGTGATTAATGATTTCTGGCCAGTGTTCATATTCAGGGTTCTTAGTGAGATATTAATTAAAGTAAAATTCCTGTCGCCACACAGTGTACTGGACATGGGGAGATAAACAAAAAGAAAAATGCACCTGTCTTTCTGAAATGCACTTAAACAAAGATGTAATAAATTAACTTGCATGTTCATTTCAGTTACTTGAGCACCATATACTAAGTTTGTGTGACTCCTCCTTTATGTTAGTAGTTGTATCTACACCTTAATTTAAGTATAGTAGAGCAGTCTGAGACTGTATAGCTCTGCAAAGGATGAAAAATCCTTGAATTTCTGTGTTTTCCTGAGGTGAAATATATCTGTGTCTTTATTTTTGATATATCTGAATTCTTTGACAAAGCATGCAGCTCTTTACCCATCTCCAGTGACTCCTTGTGGCTTTGACAAAAACAAGAGGAATATGGAAAACAGTGGTTATTTATTTTTAACATTTTCATTTTTATTGATCATTTCTGGAAGGGATTCTTTAAATTCTCCATTTGTAAAATTATGTATGTGGATCATAGCCTGCATCTATTGCCTGGTGCCTAATCCCCTTAATTTTGCTGAACCTTAGTAGTGGTGGCCAGCATGGATGTAAATACATAAATGGTCGAGTTTTACAGTTTTGAAGTTAATAAGCTGCTATATGTTTCAGTTACTGCCAAATTAGGCTACTTTAATTTAATTAATTCGCAAGTGTCCCTGGTAGTGTAGTGGTTTGCGCGTTTGCCTTTGAAGCAAAAGGTCCCTGGTTTGATTCCAGGTGGGGACACAAGCCCCTCTCACCATGGAGGGTTGTGTCAGGAAGGGCATCCGGTGTAAAATCTCTGCCAAATTACCAGTGCAGATTAATCTGCTGTGGCAACCCCTTGGTGGAGAATACAAGGGAGCAGCTGAAAGGTACATTTCAATTTAATTAATTCGCACACAAACAGAGAGGCTTTTATATCTTCACAGCTATGCTGTTTTAAAGTAGGCCCAAACATGCTAATAGGTATATTTTCCTCCACTTTACAGTTGTGCTGTTTTGTTTGTAATAAAAAATGCTAAAAAGTAACAAAATTTTAACATTTCATTCCATAATTTCATAATAAAATATGGTATTATCATAATGAAAATGTAGCTGTGGTTCACTGCAAATTAGTAACTAGTGTTAAAAGATTTTAATTTACTCCCAGTGAATAAAGTTGATGGGCTAATTCATACTTAACAAGCTGTGTCACCTTCATTATAAGGCTCAAATATGTTTTGTGGCTCCATGCAGATTTTTGGTAAATAACTGCTTGAAAATGGCTCTTTTGATAGTAAAGGTTGTTGACTCCAGCCTCAGAACTTGGAATCATAGTGATATCATTATGAATTCAAGAAAAATACAAATCTGGTAAGGGTGGAACTTATCTGGATCAGATGCTATTTCACAATATTCATTAATCTACACTGTTTTAGTAAGAAGTTGGTGTTGTTTACAAATCTCTACCCCTGTTAGGTACTTTCCCAAACCTTCATATGTGTTTTGGGTAATTTGAAACCAAGGATCCAGAATGATACCTGAATCTGGATCAGTTTGGGAAACTTTCCTTGAGAATGTCAAGCTGATATCTGTTAATTATTATTTTTTTCTTTATGACGTGTATTTGTTGAGATTATGCATAATGCCAGTTTTGCCCTATTTCAGAATGTTGAAGAATTCTTCAATAAAATAAAATAAAATAAAACAGAGCCAGATCAAATCCAAAAGTTAATCACGTCTAAATTCTGGTTAAATTTTCGTGCTGTCCATCTGTAACTTTTTGTGTAATCCTGGTAACAAACAAACACACTAAACCAAACACATAACCTCCTTGGCAGAGATAAATAAACTAATCACTATCATAAGGTTACTGTGGTGAATTTTCTGAGCCAGTGAGTCTGCACACTTTTTAGAATGCAGGACCTTTTTATTGTTCTGTCAAATAGAAGAAAATAATAATCCTGAAAAATAATTAGAAACTGAGAGGTACATTTAGTAATAGACTTAGAGCTTCTGCTCATCTCACATAAAGATTTAAAAACCTTAAAAACTGAGACTAAAAGGCATGCTTTGACTTTACTAATACAAATGGCTAAAGCATCATCACAGCTCCATTTAGTAATATTTCCAGAGATTTCAGTGACTGCACACCATTTTCACATTGCCCAGTTACAATAAAATTTTACATCATGTTGATAGTCTAAACAACTGCTGTGGAAAATCATGTGATACAATCAAAATCCCCATAACAGCTCCTAATCAGCCCTTCTGGTGCAATTTTTTTTGGTTAAAGAAAATACTGCCACTAAAATATTGCCTATTTTTTGCTTTTTCACCACTCTTTGTTATATTTTCTTTGAGTATAAGTACTGTGCAAAAGTCTGGAGCCACCCCACATTTCTTTATATGTCGCTTCCAATGAGCCAGACTTGTCATTTTTAAAAGTGATCTTGAGCAGTAGTTCTCCAGGCTTTCTGAAGGCATTTCAACGGCCGGTACCATTTTCAGAGGAATGCTGTTTTTGTTTGCCACTTAACATTGACCTATCCATTCAAGCATATAAAGGGCGTCGTGGTTTGTGGCTGCATTTTAGCCAGTGGTGTTGCGGATCTTGTAAAAATTGGTGCAATTTACAAACAGTCAAAAGTACCATCAGATTTTGAGCCACTACAATCTGAGTGTCTGATGGGCAACGCATCCTTTTTCTGCATGACAAGGATCCAAAACACACTGCCAGTGCAGTAAAAAACTACCTGGATATAAAAAACACACAATGGAACACTATCAGTCATGGACTGGCCTCCCCAGAGCCTGGACCTGAACATTATTGTAGCAGTGTGGAATCATGTTGACAGAGGAGGATACGAAAGGCAGCCAGC
>VUQH01016217.1:0-16846 GCA_015106775.1 Etroplus canarensis | reverse complement strand
TTTGTCAATATTGCGAAGATGATAAAAGGCAGTCCTACATATTTGTTTAATGTGAGCATTGAAGGACATATCCTGATCAAAAATAACTCCAAGATTCCTCACAGTGTCACTGGAGGCCAAAGTAATGCCGTCCAGGGTAAGTATCTGGTTAGAAAGACTGTTTCTGAGGTTTTTAGGGCCAAATACAATAACCTCAGTTTTGTCTGAATTTAAAAGTAAAAGATTACTGGCCATCCAGGTCTTTGTGTCTTCAAGACAAGCCTGTAATTTAACTCATTGTTTTGAGTCATCAGGCTTCATGGATAAATATAGCTGGGTATCATCTGCATAGCAGTGAAAACGTATGCCGTGTTTTCTAATAGCCTGTTCCTATCAACAGATAGGACGTCTACAGCCTTTGTACTGACTTCAGAATTATTCAAATTAAAATCTCCTAACTTCTAAAAACTTCCTAAAAGCCAATGCTAACCAGAAAGATGGCTGCTGTTTTGAATAGTAGCATAAAGCTTTATATCATCAGCATAACAGACGATGCTTTCGGTGGATGTGGTCTGTCATAATATCCTTTAAAGCAATCTGGCTGAGAGGAAGTATGTATATTTTATGCAGTAAGCCCAGCATAGAACCATAAGGAACACCATGACGCAGCTGCAGATAAACAGGAAAGTACATCACTGGAAAAAAAACCAGCCAACCTTCTGTCAAATGAGATAAGATAGAGAAAGGAGAAGTGTGGCAGCAGATTGTGACACTGTCTGTGGTTTCCAACCATGGGTTTCCCTCACACATTAAGAACGTGAGTGTGTAAGCATGCTAACCAAAGATAAGACTGACTGATTTCTCTGTGGTACAGATCTACTGCTCTCTTGTGGTGAAAGGGTTTGAGAGAGAAACAAAAACTAAAAATGTGGACCTGTGACACTATTAAATTTAGAATTATCAGATCATCTACGCTGTATGACCAAAAGTATTGGGCCACAGCACCGATTGATTGAATTCAGTTGTTCCATTGAGTCCCATTTGTCAGCAAGTTAATCCAGAAGGTGTGTGAAGGGGATGTCCAGAGCGTCAAGGTTAGTCGTGTGCTCAGTGTACAGGGATCCAAACGTCCAGACGTTGCTATTAGATTCCAGAGAGTGGCAAGAGTGAGAGTAGGTCAGGCAGTACTCACAATTTCTGGACTTATAGTCCAGTTTTTAAATGAAATGTCCCCTAAATACAAAGTTTCTCATTCAGAGGGATATTTCCAGAGAATATGTTATTAACATGTTCACATAATTATTCCCAAAATGTCTTGATCAGTGGACAACTGCAGAACATTTGGTAGGGATTCCCATCCTTTGTCCCACAAAGTCACAAAGCTCTCCTGACATTTCTGAATAGGAAACAACAAAAGTCTCACGATCTTCCAGTAGAAGTCCCACCAGATCTTCTCCTAGCTTTCAATGGAAATCAGTATGTTTCCCTCTTTTTCCCTCATCCTCTTCATATAATCCGTATCCTCGTTTAGGATCTCTTTGTATAATCTAGAAATGATTTTGGCGCATGCTCCTGACTTGAGTACGTGTAGGAACCCTGGTTCGGCTGACTCCCAAGCCTCTAAGATTTGGTTAAAGTCTTTTCTGACCTGGTATCAGTAAAAGTCATCTTTTTTCAAACCTCTGAAGGATTTCAAAACTGTGAAACACCCCGTGTACAAATGAACAAAACATGGTTAAACCTTTAAAAATCCATCTCTTGACTCTCCTGTCATTATTGGTTGGTATAAAATCTGAACCTTCAACACACTGTCTCAAGATTTTAGCTCAGTTTGCTAAGTCTGCAAACTTTACTCATCTCTTGCCAGGAGTTCCAAACTGTAAGCAGCATGGAGTCATGTGACCCTGCAGTTTGGTCTTGTAGTTTCCTGTCTGTTAGTAGAAGAAGAAGGATACTTTATTCATCCCCAGTGGGGAAATTGCACAATTTTTCTCCACACAAATGTTGACAACTGGCAGTTATGGTCATGCATTCACACGAACAGAACAGACATGCAATTAGTGAGAGGAAGGGTGAGGAGAAAACAAGGCAGCCAGTTTTTCAGGCGCCAAGGAGCACCGTGGGGGTTTGGTGCCTTGCTCAAGGGCACCTTGGCAGTGGTTGGAGGTTAAGTTGACCTCTCTCTGCGTCTCCAGTGCACCTCATGTGGGTCCGTGGGGATCTTGAATTAGCATCTGATTGTCAATCTTCCTCCTCCACAGGCGAGTTTCAAACCACAGCCCTCTGGTCCCCAACCAGTCACCAACTGACTGAGCCACTGCCGCCCCCCATATTAGAGGTAATGTTGGTACTCCTTTCACTGCTGCACTTTCTGTCTTTCCATGTTGGGGGACAGAGCCACACCTGCCATCTCAGCTGAGCCGCGATGTAATAATCTTGCAGACATGGAGACCTCGTTTTTCTACGTAACGTCAGCTTATTTGATCAAATCCATTCCATAATAAGGAACATAAAGAGATGACGTGGCTCCATACCTTTATCTTTTACCTGTTTCTCTTCATCTTCTTTCCTCTTTTTTGGAAATCGTGCACCTGATGGCGCTGACCTTCACCTTTCCATGTCTGTCGATTCTCGTCGTCAGACTATCAGCACCTTGTTGGTTTGGTTTTATCCACTTCATGTGGGCAGTGAGGGTCCTGCCTGTAGAGGGCGCCCATTTGCCACACATAACATGACTTGACAAGCCAATGAGCGCTGAGCACGAATAAATATGAATCTTTTGGGGGTTTTTTCCATTCTCATGGCGCCACCTAGACAGTGCCTGGGGAAACGGTTTATGATCAACAGATGCTCACTGAGCAGCAATCATCGCACTACAAATTATCCTTCCCTCGCTGGAACGACGATTACATCTCTCCATGAGGGGGGGTCATTTTCTTTTCCAATACAGCCTGGAAGAAGGAGGCTTTCAGAGCTGGCAACAGGGAGGCGGAGACAACACATCAAAGGAACTTAAAGACATCAGTCAAGGAGACCAAGGCCCCCAGATCCAGACCTCCTCCCCAACCCCCAGGCTCATGGTACTCTTCACAACCTCCATCCTAACACGTCTACTCTTTCCCCAAGATCAAGCACACCATCAGAAGACATCAAGTCCCAGTGACCCTACAGACCTGTGGCACTGCCATCACACATCCTGAAAAGACTTATCCTGGGCCAACTCCAGCCCATGGTCAACCCTCTGATAGACCCCCTCCAGTTCACCTACCAGCCCCAACTTGAAGATGAGGACGCCATCATCTACCTGCTCAACTGTGTCTACACCCACCTAGAAAAGCCACTGAGCACCGTGAAGGTCATACTCTTCCATCCAGGTCATCAAGACCATCAGGCTCCACCAGGTGAGAAGCTGCCAGTGATGCAGGTGTCCTGGATTATTGACTACCTGACTGACAGACTAAAGAACTGGTTGTGGACATGAGAAGGACCTATAAACAAGACTATGGGGGGGATAAAGTATATGATTATAAATTATTCTGATTGTTTTGATTTGAACCAGCCACCCTCTGGCATAAGTTGATTTATGAGCATTCATTTACATTCAGAGAAACGGCAGCTTGTAAAAATATTACTGTGTGGATTCAGAGACATCCCCCACCCCCCCCAGGCTCATTCCAGATAACACACTTTCAGAAGACATTCTTAAGGAAGGGAAACAGGGAGAAAAGATGTGGACTGAACATGAGTGGAAACAGGTCTGATGGAGGGATGGATCCAAAGGAGAAGGTCAGGAGAGAGGTCTCCACCCATCTGTAAAACATGGTGGAGGCTCTGTCATAGTTTGGGGCTGCATTTCAGCCAGTAGTGTTGAGGATCTTGTCAAAATTGATGGAATTATGAACATAAAAGTAGTTTCACTTTGATCCACCATGTAACACCATCTGGACGTGTGACTGGCTTAATTTTTGCGCATGACAATGATCCCAAACACACTGCCGATGCAGTAAAAGCCTACCTAGATAGAAAAAACCAATGGAACACTGTCAGCCATGGACTGGCCTCCTTAGAGCCCGGACTTCATCATTATTGAAGCAGTGTGGGATCACCTTATCAGAGAACAGAACAAAAGTCAGCCAACAACCAAAGAAGAAGCCTGGAGAGCTATTCCTGAAGACTACTTAGAGAAACACAAACGCACCTGACCTGCAGCTGAAAGTATTCCATGTTTTCCACCACCCAGGAAAACATGGAAAACACCACACTCCACCAGCCTGAAGTCTGTGTTCACTAAAGCTTTTACTGGCCTTCTGACTGACCTTTTCTCTGCTGTCCAGGACCCTCATTAGCTGTCGCATTGTTGATGGTTTTTAAAAAGTTTCTGCCGTGCCAAACTGATGAACAAAATACAAACGCTCAGAAACATGTGAAACAATAAATACTGGTGATCCTTTGTGGTTAGTAGTTTATACATTTTTATCCTCAGCAACACACTGTTGATGATTTTTACAGGACTGAAGAAAAACACCCTCACAACACCTGCATCTTTCAGCCTCAGCTGAGTGTTTGAGGGGTCGATGGGGGTATTTTTGGAGAACTAGACCAGCTGTTTGCCTTCAGTCTTAAAGCTACACTGACATCCAGGCAGTAATTAGGGTGGAGACAACAGAAAGTATTGATCCTCTCGTGTAAAGATGGACGGAAGTATTGGACCACCTACAGGAGCTTTTGTGACGCCTCATTCTAAGTCCACTGGCATTAATGTGGAGTCGTTTCCTCCTTTGCAGCTATAACAGCTTCCACTCTCCTGGGAAGACTTTTTTCAAGATTTTGGTGTGTCTGGGAGTTTTTGCCCTTTCATCCAGAAGAGCATTTGTGACGTCAGACACTGATGTTGGATGAGAGGGCCTGGCTCACAATCTCCCTTCGAGTTCATCATAGTGGTGTTTGGATGGGGTCAGGGCTCTTTGAATGCCACACCAAACTCATCCAACCATGTCCTTATGGAGCTTGCTTTGGTGAACTTGTTGGAAATAAGGACCCAGGTCAACCCAGAAAAACCCAGTGTTATCACAGTTGGCACAGTGCAGTCAGGCAGGCAGGTAACGTTCCCCTGGCAGTCACTAAACCCACACTTATCCATCAGACTGCCAGTTAGAGAAGCACGATTCACCACTGCACAGAACATGTTTCCACTGCTCCAGAGTCCGGTGGTGGGGTCCTTTAAACCACTCCATCCGACGCTTGGCTGTATTTGGTGATGTAAGATCTGTATGCAGCTGCTCGGCCATGAAGCTCCTGGTGCACAGTTTCTGTGCTGATGTTAATGCCAGAGGAGGTTTGGAACTCTGCAGGTATTGAGTCAGCACAGCGCTGTTGACTTTTACACTCTATGCTCCTCAACACTCGGTGACCCCGCTCTGTAACTTTACGTGGTCTGACACTTGGTGGTTCCTAAATGCTTCCACTTTGCAATAATCCCACTTCCAGCTGATGGTGGAATATCTAGGAGGGAAGAAACGTCACTATTACAGTACCACGCGTGGAATTCAGTGAGTTCTTTAGAACCCAGTGCTTTTGTCTATATAGGCCACCTAAACAAATCCAACTGTAGATACGAAATATCAGTTTTGGCCCTTTAAACAGCTTTTCCCAAATGTCTCTATTATTTATGAGAACTGGTTCAGTCAAAGGACAGCTGAGGTCAGGACATGATGTGGCTCCCCTATAGGCCTTCATCAATCCACCAACGATCCAGCTGGTGGATTACATAACGCCGCCTTAAGGCTTTGTGCAGCACAGCGCTGGGCTTGCTCAAAAACCTCACAGGGAATTACATGTAAGTTCCCCAGTCTTTGTGTGCAGGCTGAGCAGAGGCTGGAGGCTTATCTGAAAACTGACTACACTCAGCTACTACAGACACACAACCACTTCAACGACGTGACACACGCAAAGCTGCACGGCTCATTTTCCTCAGTGTGTCACCTTTAAGTCTCCACTTACTGCCATGTCTTGTTGAGATAGTAGAGCCGCTGCCTACACAGCAGTCCCAGATGTACCGTAGGCGGTTATACGAGTTCTGTGGCTGTGAAGGGTTTTCTAATTTTATGACAGATTAGACACGCCTCTCTGCAGCCAACATTGTGCACTTCATCGTAAGTGGAACACGGCACTGCGAATGCGTGCAGCAGCACTGTGTGACGTCTGCAGTCACAGTTGGTCCATCATTTCCACTCTGTTTGAGGCACTCCGTGTTACATCAGCACAGCTCTGAAAACACCCAGAGGTGTACTCAGGTTAGAAGGTAGAACTGCTGAAAGGGCTTTTGGACATCTGCTCGTTCAGAGCCTTCGGCAGACTACACCGCTCAAGTTTACTGAGGAAGGGTAACACATCTGTGCAGAACCACCTCTTCCAGTGGCTCATTTCCTGCTGAATTAAAGAGCGTCATTCTGTTAGTAGATATGTTGTTCATGGTGATGATCTGTGTTTTATCGATTTTAAAAGCTCATGCTTCTAACCCATATCGTCTTTGTAGTTGTAACTGCACTCCTTTTATTACATTTATTATAAGTGAAGCTAGATTATTGCAGTAAATGAACGCTGGAGGCTAGAGCGTGGTTTCCAGGTGGTGGAGATAAGGTATTGAGATGCCAGATGTAATCAGTCTGTATTTAAAAGATGGATTATGGTTCCTCTGGTTTGTCTTGTCTTAAAATTGGAACGAGTAGGGAGCGACTCCTCTAACTGTAAAAAGAAATATAGCTGTATAGTTAGGCTAGGAGCACAGCCCTCAGTCATGACCTCAGTAAACACTTTCCTGATAACTTCACGGGTTCTGTCGCTCATTTCAAGCCCATTCAAAGTTTCAGAAATGAGGATTATCCAGGGTGTGCTCATTGGCTAACAACTTGTGATGACAATTCGTTAGCCAATAAATCTGTCCTTTCACATTCCACTACTCCTTGTCACACCTGGTGTGGAAACACCAAGGTGGCGAGGCCAGAAACTCGTCTTGAGGCTTCAGAAACCAATGGTTGACATCGCAGTAGCCAAGTCCATCTTTTTGCTGTCTGGAACTAGCCGTGAGGTCGCAGATAATTATACAAATGTATTATCCCAGTGACACATGGCACCTATAGGAGCTTTTATGACATCCTATGGCGTTGATCCCTCATTTGCAGCTACAGCAGCTTCCACTCTCCCAGGAAGGCTAAATAACAGGTTTTGGAGAGTGTCTGTGGGAAGTTTTGCCCATCAATCCACAAGAGCATTTGTGGGGTCAGACAGTCATGTTGGGTGAGAGGGTCTATCTCACAGTCTCTGTTCTAGTTCATCCAAAAGGCGTTGGATAAAAGGTTCTTACCTTTTCCTACTGAGAGTCAGTTTGGAGCAGAAAGCTCTGCTAACCCAGCACAATCACTGATGGGTCCCCAACTCTAACCAAAGTTTGTGCCTAAAAAACTACAGTGAAAATACGTCATATCACCTGTTGATGCTGTAGAAAGCGTATCTTTTTTTTTTCTCTGAAGTATCCCTGAGGTGTGCATGCTCTCTCACCACATATTTTGTTTATGTAATTGCCTGTTTGCATGACTGAATTTGCATATATGCATCGGTAATAGTTCTGGCCTCCGTATGCACTACAGCACCAAACGTACCTTATTCCGTGGCTGAATGCAGTCCACATTTCATCTGCTTATTAGCCTTTGCTGAAAACTAAAGGGCTGAGCTGTTTTTAGGAAATTACGCAGCAGTTTGTCAAAACTAAAATATCTTTGACCTGTTTTTGAAGATTTACAGGGGAAGATAGACAGTCTGTGGAGATGGATTTTTAATAGGATTTGTTGATAATACGGAAAATGCTGCAGATTTATCCTTCAAATGGAAATAAAACCGGTAATTGCTGTTGAGAGCTCATTACTCAATAACTGAATAGAGCTGAACGTTTAGGTTTACATGTAGGTTTATCCTGTTATGTCTCTTACACAGTTAGGCTCATAGGTTTTAGGACAATGAGACTTTTTCTTTGTACACCACCACAGTGGATTTTAAAGGCCCATTTCTAATATGCACTGTACCCATGGCTGCTTCCTTGTATTCTCCCCAAGGGGTCGCCACAGTGGATTAATGGTCATTTTGGTAATTTGGCAGAGGTTTTTACAAGCCAGAAATCTATAATATGTTAATTGATGTGAACCTTAATTTAAACTAGAAAAGTCCAGAGAAAAGATTTTAAATTATTTCACTGGTTGTTTTTGTGTAAATACACACAGATGTAGGATTTGGTGGCTGCAGCACACTCGACAAAAGTTGGGACGGAGACATGTTTAGCTTTGTGTTGCATCATCTTTCCTTTAATAACAGCTTTTAATGCTTTTGGAGCTGAGGACGCTAATTGGTGTAGTTTTGTAATTGATTTAACACTTGAGCTGCTCAGCAGTCTGTGGTCCACTGCCTGAGTCTCCTCTTCTTCAGTAGGTGATCATGTGAACAGCAGGTCAAACATACACTGTGTCTGTGAAGCCATGCTGTTGGAGCTTGTGCAGAATGTGGTCTGGCATTGTCCTGCTGTAATAAGCATGGATGTGATGGGAAGAGACATCACCTTATGTGGGATTTAGGGTACCGTGGTGTTGTCCATCTGTGTTGGTATTTACCTACAAAGAGGGGAATGCAACCAGTGTAGATGTGCAGCGCCCCCAAAAAGCCAACTATCCATAGCTTGAGGCGGATGACGCTGTGTGTTGGTCAAATGCTGATTGGTTGAAAAGTAGTCTGGGTTATGGTTCAGTCAAATCTGCATTGTGTGTAGTTACAAAGCTGCTCAGTTACACTAAAGAAAAGCTGCTCTTTGTACCTGTAATTTGTTTTTATTGAATTTTGGAAGCTGTTCCAACTTTTCTGGATATCAGGGTTTGAGTTTAAAATTTTGTTAGCCAAAAATAATTGGACAAACTATGTATGAAAATCTGTGTAATTCCAAAACAGTTAATGCCATTGATTGTCAAACCCCTTGAATTAAAGTTGAAAGTCATCTGCACGTCTTCATATTTTGACTGTTTGATTTAATATCTACTGCTGTGCTGTACAGATTACAAAAAAGCTCTGAAAAGTAATGGGCCTAACTGTGTTGTAAGATAGGTACATCAGAAGAAGAATAGAGGTGATTTTATTCTGTGGTATGTCATTGTACTGCAGGTTTTTATTTTAATGCATGAAAAGTCCTGAATGGGAAATAAAAAACCCCAACAGGTTTGACCCTTTTCTGAGTGGAAAAGGATGCAATAAAAGCTTTTTTTTTTTTTTTTTTCCGAGCATTTAGATGGAGCATCAGTGGATTCCTGCTACTCACCATCAAATGCCAGCAGGCCCAGTAACTGACTAAAGCACCACATGGTGTGTGTGGACTGAGGAGACAAATTAATTCATCAAAGTCATTTGAAAAGCCATCTTAAGGGAGAAGCAGTGCTAAAATGCCACGATTCAAGGCTTCCTGGCACACTTTGTGTTATGTAATCCTGTTAGGCCCTCTTGAGAATACTGTGTTCACATAACAGTAGTTGTTAGGAACAGACTAATTCAACATTTCTTTAGGAAGGCTGGGAATAGCCTGAGGATTTTCTCTGTGTTGCTAGAAAAGGCTCTGCTGTCTTCCAGGTTTAATATGAGGGATGCCTGCTACGAGGGACCGGCGCCCAAAGCAGAACATATCGATAGAGCCCAGTGAGTTCCCGTGGATTTCCACTCTCACCTCCACTTGGCACAGAAAAGGTTCAATATTTGGAATAATGAAGTGGGAGCTTGTTCTGTGGGTTTGGCAGCAGGGCGACTGACACCGCCGACTGTCAGTCACTCGCTTCTGTGTTGCTATGGAAACAACCTTGTTGCTCCACTGCGGGGCGAAGAAAAAGCTCGTAGAAAAAGAGAAAACATGGCTGCGCGCATGAGTCATCTGCTAACACATACACCCAGAGCGCTGCAGTTTTATCACTGCGAGCAGCCTGTCAGAGCTCCCTGCACGACTGCAGCTGAACACAGCCGCAGCGGAGACCACACCAGAGAACAAAAGCAACCACAGACTGAGTTAAGGACCACGGGGGAAGGCAGTAATCACCTCTGACTCAGGCAGAAGTCCACACCAGCTGCAGATTCATACCAACAGTCAGGCCTGCAATTTAAACCAAGTGTAGCAGCAGCTGAGAGTGTCAGAGGGAAGCAACTAATCAGCAACAGCCAAAGTCATTTTTAAAGCAAATAAAACAAATAATCTGAAGTATTTCTTCACTTTTTCTGGTTATTCCCTTTTTGTTTTATATACACTATATGGACAAACGTATTGAGTCACAATCTTTGAATCCAGCTGTTTGATTCAGTCCCATTAAAGCCAGCAGCTAGCCATGCACTCTTTCCAAACCTCAGTGAAAGAATGGGTGGTTCTAAAGAGCTCACTGGATGTGTGGTACTGTAATAGGATGCCACCACTGCAACAAGTCAGCTGGTGAAACGTTTTTCCATCCTAGATATTCCACCATCAGCTGGAAGTGGCTGCACGGTAAGTCAAACCCCTGAGGCACATAGTGAGTAAAGGTCAGCTGACCCAGCTGACCCAGTGGCTGCAGAGCTCCAAACCTCCTCTGGCATTAACATCAGCACAGAAACTGTGCACCGGGAGCTTCATGGCATGGGTTTGTATGGTCGAGCAGATGCATGCAAGACTTAACTCACTAAGCAAAATGCCAAGAGCAGGATAGAGTAGGGTAAAGCATGCTGTCACATGACCAGTAGAAATGTGTTCTGTGGAGTGATGACTCGTGCAGCTCGATCTGGTAGTGTGATGGACGAGTCTGGGTTTGGTGAATAACGGGAATATTACCTCCCTGATTGCACTGTGATAACTGTAAAGTTTGGTGGAAGAGGGATAATGCTATGGGGTTGTTTTCTGGGGTTGGCCTGGGCCCATTAGTACAAATAAAGGGAAAGCTTAATGTTTCATCTTACCAAGAAATTTTGGACAATTCTATGCTTCCAACTTTGTGGGAACAGGAAAGGTCCTTTTCTGTTCCACAATGACTGTGGCCCAGTGCACAAAGTAAGCTCCATAAAGGAATGGTTGGATGAGTTTGGTGTGGAAGAACTTGACTGGACCACACAGAACCCTGACCTCAACCCCATCCAACACCTTTTGGATGAACTAGAACAGAGACTGTGAGCCAGACCCTCTCATCCAACACCAGTGTCTGACCTCACAAATGCTCTTCTAGATGTGGGCAAAATTTCCCACAGACACACTCCAGAACTGCAGAAAGTCTTTCCAGAAGAGTGGAAGCTGAAATAGCAGCAAAGTGGGACCAACTCTACATATGGACACCTGTGGATTCAGAATGGGATGGCATAAAAGCTCCTGTAGGTGTAGTGTGTAGGTGGCCCAGTTCTTTTGTCCATGTAGTCCATCCAGTTCAGGGTTGCAGGGGGTTCATATAGTGTAGTTCCAAAATAAGAGTTGTGCAGATACTGGGACAGGAGTTTGCTGTCAACTTGACATACTTATTGAAGGTCACCTGTGTTTTATGCTTTCTTTCATTTCAAACAAACTTTTTTGCAGTCACACTGCGACCAGTTTTTCTCCTGAAAATTGCTTTTTCAAACATCTTTGCAGGGAACAGACAGCATTACACTGGACCTAGTTTACCCATGAGCAGTTTGTCTGTCATTAACATTCTTTATTTGAAACTAAACCACAGCAGTGAAAAACTTCAATATTGCGCCGCATGAGTAAAAAGAAATGAAAAATCAATCTCAGAGAGTAACTTTAGCACCTCTAAGACCTTCAGAAGACTTTTTCAGTGTGTTTGTTTCAGTGTTTGCTAAGCAGCCTCAGGCTAACCAGTGGACAGACCATCCATTTCCTGCCCCTGCCTCCCAGACCTGCAACTTTATTTACCTGAGCAAATAAAATCTGGTGTGGATGCCCTTGCTCATCTCTAAAGTAACTGGGAGAACAGAAGATACAGCATTTTGCCAGTTTTCATAAAATAAGAAATTCCCTCCAAAAGTATTGGGACAGCAAGGTGAGTTAGTTTTTGCTGTGCCCTGAAAATATTTGTGTGTAAGATCAAAAGATGGGTATGAGAAAAGAGATCAGAGTTTAAACTTTTATTCCCTGGTTTTTACATTTTACAACAACATAGAACAGAACTCATTTTGGGTCAAACCACCCAGTTTTTCAAGTGAGCAAAAGTATTGGAACATGACAAGTGATGGGTGTGTTTAATCATTAAGTAATCCTGGATATCTACCCTTCACCTGTGAGTCTGTATTTGTGGTTAAGAAGGGTAGATCAACCTAAAGACCAGGGAGCTGTCTATGGGAGAAAAGCACGCCATCCTGATGCTGGAAAAGGGGGGGATCCATCAGAGGTGCTTCAAAAACACGAGGCGGAGCCAGTACCACAATTTGAAAAAGAGGGAAGCCATTAGTGTACTGGGCAACAGGCATCTTACTGTTCATCAAAGAAAACAAGAAGAAATGATGACAGACTAATAGTGAGAGCAAAACTACAACATCATGAATGACCTCCAGTCCACTGTCCCCAGGAGACATGGAGAACAACAATACACAGTCCATACTGTGAGATGTAAAGAACTCATAAGCAGGAAAAAACAGAAACCCAGATTTTAATTTGCAAAAAAAAAAACAGATATGAGCTACAACAGTTCCAGAGAGGTCAAAGTATGGTCATGATCTTAAACCCTAAACGTACAAGCTCATTGGTGGGCATGGTAGAGGCTGTGTCATGGCTCGGGCTTACATGGCTGCTTCTGGAACAGGCTCAGTCAAGGCATCTGTCAAACATCTGTCTGCTACTCCTCCTCAGGTATTACTCACATTTTCATGAAACTTCACCCAACCGGTGGTCAAGGTCATAGCTGTCTGTACTGTTATATGGTAATTATCATGATATTATTGATCACGCTCATAGAATGGTCCTGCTGTTTGTAATTCACAATGAATTACAAAAATCAAGCCTAGAAGTAATAAATGCATGAACTAGTTTTTCAGCATCACTCTGAGACAGGATGTTTCTAATTTTGGTGATATTGCAAAGATGATAAAAAGCAGTCCTTCATATTTGTTTAATGTGAGCATTAAAGGACATATCCTGATCAATAATAACCCTAAGATTCCTCACAGTGCCACTGGAGGCCAAAGTAATGCCATCCAGGGTAAGTATCTGGTTAGAAAGACTGTTTCTGAGGTTTTTAGGGCCAAATACAATAACCTCAGTTTTGTCTGAATTTAAAAGTAAAAGATTACAGGCCATCCAGGTCTTTATGTCTTCAAGACAAGCCTGTAGTTTAACTAATTGATTTGAGTCATCTGGCTTAATGGATAAATATAGCTGGGTATCATCTGCATAGCAGTGACTTCAGTGCAAGTAAAGTTTAGGTAGCTGTCCTGCATTGTGTTGGCACATGGCATTGAAGGAAAAAATGATGATGGATGAATCATTCCTTTAAATGCAGTCACATCACTTTCCAAAGAACATCTACTGTAGCGAAATTTTCTCCCCAGTGCTGTGTAGTCCATTATTGTAAACTCAGATGTTATTAAGAAATGGTGAGACAGAAGAGGATTTTCAGAAATACTATTAAATGTTCAGTTTCTATGCCATTAAAACTGATGTATGTAGATTGCTGCCACTCCTCCTCCGCGGCCTGTGCTTTGAGGATTCTGACAGTTAGTATGACTCGGGGGGGTTGATTCATTTAAACTGATGTATTCTTCCTGCTGTAACCAGGTTTCTGAGAGACAAAATTAATCAATGCGTTGATCAATTATTAAATCATTCACTAACAGGGACTTAGAAGAGAGAGATCTAATATTCAATAGTCCACATTTAATTGTTTTGCTCTTTGGTGCAGATGGAATGGTTACATTATTCTTTCTTTGTGAATTTTTAAGATCAGCTCATTTTTTTACTGATTTTTGGAGGATTTCTTTTAGGTGGTCTGGGAGCAGACACAGCCTCTATAGGGATGGGGTTTTGGGAGGCGTGTAAGACTGCAGCTCTGCTTCCTGGTCATCAGTGGTCGGATTGGGGAGGGGACCAGAGAGCAGATCTTCTCAGGGCATAAACTTTGTGCTGAGGCTCTTCATAGAAGCTTACGCTCCAGATGCTGCTCCCAGAGCCAATGTTAATGTAAGTAATATAAATATTAGTTACATTTGATTGGCAGGCAGGTGCTTCTATTCAAATGCGTTAATTTAATAACCAAACCTCACTCGCCCTACTCCAGTCCTGTCACTGGGACGTGGTCAGATTGGGACCATCAGAGAGCGAGCTAAAGACGTTCAGATGGACTTCAGGTGGTCAGGGTTAACTCAGGTGTTTGGCTTCTGTGGGCGGAGTCATGGAGCTGTCAGTTGAAAGCTCTCACCTTTCTGGGCTGGATGCTCTCAGCAACATCCATCATGACGTCCAGACAGCGACTCACAACAGGAAGAACTTTTCTTTCGGCCTCGGCCGACAAACGCATCGTCTCCCCGATCCTCTCGATCCGCCGCTCCTCCATGTCCTGGATACGCTGCACAGCAAACAGACACACCTGAATACACTCACCACACCCGCTGATGACATCACTGCAGTGCAGGAAGCCTCACCTGGTAAATCACTGGGACCAGTGTGTGGTAGTGCTGGTGCTGGTCCTGGTTAAACTGGTTTAAACTGGTCACATAGTCTTTCTTGGACTCTTCAGCAGCCTGTTGTTTCTGCTGCGCCGTCTGACGAGCCTGAAATCAGCCAAGAAAAACAGCTTCACACCAGTGACGGCGGCTGAGCATGAACAGGAAACACCTGCGACAACACAGCCACCAATGACCAATGATGGAGGCACATACCTTCAAAGCACAGCGCTGTGGAGGATGGAGAAACACGAGTTAGATTTGATCAGCATCACCACACATTCAAACTCATTCTACTGACTGCTGTTGATCAGCTGATTAGTAACATCCAATCAAGTGTGCCCAAGCTCCGCCCACACTCTTCCTGAGGCAATATCTTAATGTCCTGACCTTCTCTCCGTCCGTCTTATTGTCAAGGTCGATTCTGTCAGAGACGTGTTGAGCTCGCTCTGCCTCCTTACAGTCACGTTCAAACCGCCGCTTACTCTAAACAAACATCAAAATGACAAGGATAAAACAACAAAAAAATAAAATAAAAACAAGACAATAAAATAGAATAAAAAAGAAAATATCAAAAACAAGAAAAACAAATAAGCAAATTATGATGGATTGAATGGAATCAGAGGGTTTGTGGGCATGGTCACAGGGTTCGTGTGTGGGGTCAGAGGATTACTTACAGATTCCAGCTGCTTCCAGGAGCTCTCGATGTGCTGCTGGGCACGGCGGCCATCCTGGAAATGCTACAACAGGAAATCAAACCGGCTTCATGAAAGGAAATTCAAATGTTTTTTTTAGCACTGCATCTGTAAACCCAATAAAAACACTCACTGCGGGGAGGTGCAGCATTTCTAAACAGGAAGTGAGCCAGATGTGTGTGTTTCTGGTCATGTGTCCAGTGTGTGCGTTTGCTTGTTTACTCACAGTCTTCCTCTCGGCCTTCAGCTCCTGAGTGTATCGCACCAGGTCGCAGACGATCTGCGTGTTCAGGTTTTCAGCGAGGTCTTCTCTCTGGACTGCAAGTTCATTCAGCTGCTGGAGGGTTGCCGCAAACGCCGAACACCACGTGTACCTGAAACAGCCAATCAGTCCCTCTCAGCGGTCAGGATGTCCCCACAGCATCCAAAGCACTGTGGGACCTGAACCCCCACCAGGAGCTGAGCTCCAAAATGAGTCTCAGACAGACGACTCACCTGCTGTCATCTTCTCTGCTTCTCCTAGGATGGAACTTCTTGGTCAGACTCCTGCAGACACACAGGGAGGGTTTAGTAACATGTGATCAGGTGATCACACAGGTCGTACCTGGACGCTCAGAGCCACTAAAAACTGGATTGATTCTTATCCCCGTAACTTCAGGCTTCACTCTGGGTTTTCAGGACTATGACTGCAGTTCACCATAGTAACTGATCCTGAAGCTCCTCAGATCTGAGTACAGATAGCAGGAGGGTCTGAACGTTTCTGAGCTTCAGGAATAAAAACACAAACTTACAGATTTTATTCCGTTTGCTGCTAAGTTTGATTCTTCTATAAACCTGAATATCTGATCCTGTTGGTACTTTTCTGATCTGTAGTTGAAGTCTAATTTGCATACATGTGAATGTTTGTATTTGCTTATGTGTTGACAGAGTGGTAAACAGCTGAATGTATCAGACTGCAATCTGTCAGCTCCTCCTGTGTCTGAATGACACAGCTGTAATACTCCCACTTTCCTGGCTTGATGAAGCCTGGCTTAATTTACCCAGCTGATCTTGTTTAGCAGTGTTAAGCTAAGTTAATCCAGGTAACAGGAGGTCATCCTGGTCTCTGGCGCCGCTCAGTGATTAAAGCTTCACACCTCGGGGGCCGCAGTGGCTCAGTGTGACGGTGAACCAGAGGGCTGCTGATGTGGCGCTGGTTCGGTACTCACCTGTGGCAGTTGGAGGTCCCCTACAGAGCACTGTCGAGGTGCCCCCGAGCAAAGCACCAAAAGTCCACTGTGTTCCCTGGCACCTGTAATGGGCTGCCTTGTTCTCGCTCACCTGTGTGTAAAGCGGCAGTGGGAGCCGGAGGGTTGCTGAGGGCCGCCGGTTCAAGATCCGTCTGTACCTAGACCCGGCGGCCATCCAAGACCAGACAGCTCAAGACCTCGCCCTGGACCCATATGTGTGGAGGTGGACCAAAGGCCAGAGATGCCAGCCCCAGGTGCCCT